>JAPZDX010000019.1:1464882-1480092 GCA_029783625.1 Naso annulatus | reverse complement strand
ATCTCATTTTAGAGTCAGAATTAGAAGTGCTAATGGTTGTCCTTTATGCTGTCAATAAGTAATGTGGATGTAATGCGGTTAGAATCTAGCTAATAATTTCCTACTGAGACAAAAGTTAGTCTGGATTTTAATTTGTTAATGAGAAAATAGAAGAAAAAACATTGAAGCTGAGCTGTCCGCTAAGTCTAGAATTCCCTTGGAAAAATCCATAGATGGACACAAAGTGGCTACTGATTTTCAATAATGGGTGAAAGTCCCCATTCATTCGATTCAGCTTACACTAACACTGCAATGTGCTTTTTCGAACAAATCCAATAATGATATGAATATAAATAATAAATCATACAGTGATTTTGCCAGCATTATTGCTAAATGGCCGCTGTTTGAGACTCAAAGTCTCATGCTCTTTGGAAAATCAACATTTTCAAACTAACATGAACAGAATCCAAATGAGATGAAATACAGTCCATTGATGTGCCTTTGGTTTTTGTCAATAGCTTTACTACAATACAGTTTAGCAAACAATATGACATCTTGCTAATTTTGTCCTTGGGTGTGTTTCAGCCTTGTCTGAAGCAAAATGGGGTAAATGTTAAAGGTAATGCTTCAATTTTTATATGTTTGTTATTATGTTTAATAAGTGTTCAAAACAGCTAAGGATAACAGGGTTAGTCTATATAGCTGGGTTAGATTAGCTTAGTGTTGTCAGCATAGCATCTCGTTTTCTTGTAACAACCCTGCTGAACACTGAAGAGTAATGTTGAAAGTCAAAATAAGAAAATACAGAACAGACATTCCTGTCCACCCTTTCCTTCATCTTGCAGGTAGCAATCTCAGAGGGCAGTCACTCCTCACTGCCTCTTCAACTCTATCAGGCACCCACCTGCAAGCAAAACTCCCACACCCTGTCCAGGAGAGAACCTGAAAATAACATGGCCTAGAGGTTACATATACAGTTTAAAGAAGAGTGTTTACTTTTCCCTGGGCACAAAGCTTTCACTTCAGCTTTTAAAACTGATACTAGGTATCACTAACAGAATCAATAACACTGGAGTAAAGTAATCAACAATTTAAACAAGAGACTAAAAATTATTCTGTTTGACAGTTTAAAATGACATATTACAAATGAACTGTAATGGTGGTAAAGTGGTAATGCTCATCTGTCAGTCGATCGTTCTTCCACTTTGATCCAAACTATTATAAAATATGATCGTGCAGACATTCTCTGCCTGCGCCCCTAATGAATCCTAATCACTTTGTTCCCCCAGACTTTTCCTCTAGCGCCACCATGAGGTTCATATTTTTAGCTTTGGTGAAATGTCACAACAACTAAAGGATGGTTTGCCATGAAATTCGCTACACACATCCAAGCCCTCATCTGGTGATCCTCCGACTTTTCCCCAAGCACCATCGGGTCAAACTTCTAATTTGTAAGATCCTTCGATTTGTGACCAAATACCTGCAAATCTAATGACATTTCCATCATCCTCTGTTGTTTGTGTTTGCTAATAAGCAAATGTTTATGCTCACATACAAAACAGAGATTGTGAAAACATTATGCTTGCTTTACAGCATGTTACCATTGTCAGCATGCTGACTTAAGCATTTAGCAAAAATCATTGTGCTGCTAGCATGACAACCCTTGGTCTTGTGCAAATATGCGGTCAATTATATAGAAGCATTTTATTCATGGTGGTGCTGTATGCACATGGGCAATTTATTTTGGAGTTCCTGTTAGGATTCTGTAGCCCTTGGTTCATCAAACAACCGGGTAATTACTGTAAGCGATAGCTAGCTAGCTAGTGAAATTAATGCTACATAGACATATAGCGTGGTATCTGACTGGATGGCTGGATAGATAGATAGATACTGAATATGATACCTTTGCAGATGGAAAAATTTATACATTGGCAAAATGAGAAACACATACAACAATTTATCCTATTTTAGGTCAGGGCTTTGTTATAAAGCAGTAGACGTACCAGGACATCCTTTCATTGATTCAGTGTTTCAATCTCCTGTCATAGCCAGTACCTTGAACCTCTTTTGAATTCCATATCCTTGTTAAAACATGAAGGCAACTTTGTGCTTTATATTCTTTTTCAAGCCACCACAGTGTTCCCTAAACAGGAGCATTTTGTTTCACAGTGCTCAGATACAAGGGAACAAAACAAAGGCTTTCATTTAACTTTCACAGGTATGGAGTTACCTCTGCGCTATAATGTCAGTAAGTGCTAACATTACATAAATCCATTACTTAGTCCCTGTGCTGTGGCATTTTATGGAGGAGAGAGGTTAGCCACACTGCAGTTATCATAACAGCATCCCGTGATCTGAACTCTGTGTGATCAGATTGGTTTTAATAGACTTTGGATTACTTGGAGGCAGTTCCTCAAAGCTAAACATCTCTGTGCCTAGAATTAGAGTGCACATCTGAGGTGAAAACGATTTGTTCAGGAGAATGTCACTGCTGCAGTGAAAGAGCTTATATGCTATTATCATGCACTGCCTTAAAAAGATGACAGGGCAGCGACTCAAAGATCCTTTGATACATTTTCCACCGCTCAGTATTGAAGAAGATAACATAAAATTTGAGTAGTAGTCTAGTATAAGCAGGCTATGTATTATGTCTAATAGTCTCTTTGCATTTGTGCTGCTATCGACACAATATATTTTATTCCATGTTGCCCACAAGCTTTTTTTATCTTCAGTTAATTCTCTCCTTAGCAAGGCACATTCGGATACTATTCAAATGGTCTGAGCTATGAGCTCACAGGAGCCCTTTTATTAACATTACAAAAAATCCTGTGAATATTGAAATGCTGTCTGTAGTGATATGAAGGTGATTTTCTATTATAACCATTGATCTTATACATCCGTGGTTTTAGAAAGTCTTTGAGAACTTGCTTGTGTACAGCGATGTGCACTTGCTTCCTCCGTCGAAGGTTAATAAATAAAGTATATAAATACATATATATAAAGGTTGGTCACCAGATTGTTGGGTTCTTTTTAATGTAATTTTAAATATCTCACCCCATCTTAAGGAGGTACCATGGATCAGAATGGGAAAGACCAGTGAAGAATTAAGTATTCGGATCATTTACTTAAACAAAAGTATGAAGACCAAAACATAAAAACAATCCACTACAGGCAAAAGTACTGCATTCAGAATAATTTTTTTTTTCTACAATACACAAGTATTAGCAACAAAATGTACTTCTGGTATCTTAAATTAAACTACACTACTGTTTTTTCATTTCTCCTGTGAGTGTTATATGATTATATTTCATACATTGTCATCTAAGCAATATCTAAATGATTCTGTTTTTGCCAAGGTGGTTGGTTGGCCTTGTTTTTTTTGTCTATAGAAATGCAGCATATTTTACAAGCTGATAATATGTTTCAATCTAAGAGTATAAAAGTTATAAAACTGTCAAACAAAATGTCTTGGAGTAAAAAAAAACAACAACAAAAATGAAACGGTCAGTGAAATAGATGTACAAAGTATCAAAAAAAAAAAGTGTAAAATAGAAAATACATGAACCTCTGCTAACAGGATATGATTAGTGTACACAACCACAAACCAAAACAGGGATTTTAGGAGCTTTATTTAGCTTTTATCTAAAAAAGAAAGAAAGAAAGACAGACAGAAAGAAATACTCTGTCAGCCACCTCTGTAGAAACAAATGCAAATGATTAAGGCAAAAACATTATGTTAGAATTTATAAAGAATAATTTAGACTTAAAATTTCCCACAGTCCTGAATGTGATCTAGTTGATTATATGCAAAAGACTGTCTTTCACATGAATACAGAACTAGAGGAACCATTGACAGTGGAGTAAAAAATGAGTGTGCACAGAAGTGTTTATGTGCTGCCGCTTCATGTGTGATTACTGGGCTGAATGGCCTCACCGTCGCTCTCCATGGTCCTGAACCTCCAAGCAGTGCAGAGGTCTGCTGCAGACAGCAGCGTCCTAAGAAAGAGTATCGACTTTTTGTAATAGGAAGTGTGACCACGGAGCGCGCCCAGCAACAGATGCGAAACAGAAAAAAAAAATGCTTTGGGGGTTGAAATGTCATGTGAACAGTTGGGTTCAACCACTGAACACATCAGGGTGTTATCGACTAGCTTCAATGCTTTTAAAGGCCAAGGGTCCGTTTCGACTGAGCTCTGCTGCTATTCGTCCTGATAGTGTGAGCGACCACAATTTCCAGGGACCAAACGAGACGGAGTGAATTTGTGAAAGTAAATCTAAGCTGTGGACTGCCAGGAAGAGTTGTTCAGTTGAACTCTCAAATAACATCTAGGCCATGCAGTCTGGAGCAGTAAACGAATGCAATTGGACTGCAGGTCGTTCTAGTCAGTCTGTGAAATAAAGAACTATTGTTGACTCACATTCATATACAATCTGGCTGACTCAGATTTACGGGACATTAGCTCATATTTGCTCAGGTTCCCGACATGTTGCTTTCAATTAAATGATTAATAACCATTTAGCGTTTTGTTATAAACTCTTACATTTTGGTTTGTCACATTTTGTTTTATTTGCTGCGTGTCCTTGAATGACATGAGTCAACAATGTTGGCTGTCAGGGTACAAAGGCCTCTTTGAAATGTGTGCTGTTGTTACAGTTCTTAGGGATAGCTATTGTCAGTCAACAGTAAAAGCCTATAACTTTTACAGCAGGCCTTGTACATACTGCACCAAGTCAATATGTACATACATTTTACATGTATAACATTTGACATTCCTGACTTCTACTCTTCTGAATCCTATTTCATGTATGATCCATTAGGCTGTTATTCCCTTATACAGCTTTATTTGCTGCAGCAACTAAAGGTCTCAGTCTAGGTACAATATATTATGACTTTAAATTTCACATTAAGTTGTATGTTTACAGTAAAAATACACATTTCATAACCATATGGCCCCCTCAGACATCTAATGGAACAAACTTGGAGTAAATGTATCACTGCTGACCTTTGAGCTATGTCCTGTTAGCCCATCCAATGTCACTTACAGAATATGTAGGCCTTGGCTGTTATCTCAATTATATATGTATTGTATGAATCGGCCTGTTATAATAACATGTTGTTGTTTTAAATATTTATAAATCAGATTTCCCTGATCCTTCTCAACACTGCCTGAGTAAGATCATATGTCAAGATTACTTGTCACATTACCTTCTTCTTTGAATCGGCAGCTGTTTCCCCTCTGACCTCCAAAAATTGGACCATCCCTCCTGTGAGTGATCAAGCCAGTCAAACGGAGCTGTTCTCTGCTTTAATGTTTTTTTGTCTCTCATCAGAGGATGGTCAAAACTAATCGGCGGTTGGTGGAGGTTAAGAGCGATTGTGTTTTTTTCCACCCTCAGTGTTGGCTCGAAGGTGAGAAGAGAAAAGAGTCCCTCTCGTGAGGCTGCTTCTACGTTAATGTTCTGCTAATCAGAATGATAAGTCGTTATAGTGGAGAGAAATACCATCATTACAAACGCTTTACCACCCAAACACTGGTCGCCACTTGTTGCAACGTCAGATTCCATCTCTCCGGCATGGGAGGCGGGAGGATCAGAGACGGGGAGAGATGGGGAGGGGGACTCCGTCACATCCTCTGTCCATATATGGGCATGAAGTTTACACGCAGCGGGGAATCCTCTCACTGGAGCTGATGAATGGGGAGGAGGGCCGAGGGAGCTGCCAAAGTGTATATAAGGAGAGAGAGGGGAAGTCGCTGATGTGAAATCCACAGCAAGCAAATACCTACCGAGGAGCAGAGACGAAAAGGAATACCTTAAATTGCTTTTTCACACCTTTTGACACAGACCACTTTGGATCATTTGTTGAAAACCATCAAAAGGGGGGTTGAACGAAAACAGCCATCTGCACTGTTTGTTTTATATTTCTCCCTTTTACCTTTTTCCCTTGGAGAGACGGACTTCTAAGTGCACCATTATGTTGAACAATATGGATTTGAATGCGAAAGATTCTTTTTATCCCCAGTTTGACAACTGCAACAGTTCTTCCTTGGGAATGGAAAACAGCGTACGGAAAGATAACCAGGAGGTGTATGTCGATGCAGAACGGGGGGTACCTGCCCAGTTTGGACACGGTGAGTTCCCATCTTTGCACAGTCGATAAAATGGGCATGCATTAGAATTTCAATGTGTAAAATACGAGCATCGCAGGAAACAAATAACTCTGTTCGTGCAGTCGTGTACATCAAGGCATTCATGTGCCAAAATACGCACGAGTGTTTATGTAACGCTGGTTTTCTTCATCGTTTCAATTTGTTCTCATTCTCAAATATAAAAAAAAAACACTCGCGATGACAAAGTTTTCTCTCTTTCTAATTCAACAGAAGGAACCCCTGCGACCCTCAAAACCGAAGCTTCCAACTCGGAATTTGCTTTTAACCCATGCGAGTGCCCAAAAGACACATACACCCCCTCCTCGCTCGCCTACTCCGGCAGTTTCTATGTTGAGGCATCTCAGGGAGCGCCGTGCAGCACCGAAACACTCCTCAATATGATCACTGAGATCGTGGGTATATCTACACTGCCACTTTCAGAAGTGCAACAGAGCGGCAGCAGTCGGGAAACTTATCCATCTCCGACGCCAATGGACAGCAGCAGTGGCAATTTTGGAGACCCCGACGGCAAGAGGCAATCATTCACCTGCTCCGGACCTTCTCCCCCTGTATACTCTCCAGACCAGACGTGCCCGAGGTATGCCGATGATCAGGCCGGCAGCCAGGCCCAAGACCCGTCCACTTCCCAGCTGAGCTTCGGCTCCTCCCGAGCTCCCAACCAGAAGAAGGATGAACCAAAGTCAGAGGCCGCTTCTTTCCCCGTCGTGGTCAAGAATGAGTTTGAAAGCAGCTGCTACGAATGGGGAACATTTAACAAGTCTGACTGTTTAGAGACGAGTTTCCAGACAGAAACCTACCCGATGTCGAGCGATTTCCCCCCTGAGCAGCAAATGGATGTTAAGGAGCTTTTAGATACGTTTCCCCCAATTTGTCCCAACCCGGAGATGGAGTTTAAAGTGGAGGGATGTATCAAACAGGAACCGTGTTTCTCTGACACCTGTTCTCAGAGCTACTCCAGCTCCATGTACAATAATTACCTCCCCCCGCCTCCAATGGGCCTCTCCTCTAACCTGAAACCATTCCCCGAGCCCCCACAACCATCCAATCAGTGTGATTCCTTATACACATCACCGGCTTTACCGAGCACCATAGACTCCATCCTGTACTCTTCCTTATTGCCAGATTCTTTTGCTCAAAGTTACACCACCCGCGCGACGAAGCCCCCCAGGGCCAGAAAGAGCCCGGCCACCTCTCACGGCCCAGCCAAAGAGAAACCCTTCGTCTGCCCCATGGAGAGCTGCGATCGGCGCTTCTCTCGCTCGGATGAGCTCAACCGGCACATCCGCATTCACACGGGCCACAAACCTTTCCAGTGCCGCATCTGTTTGCGCAGTTTCAGCCGTAGCGATCACCTTACCACCCACACCAGGACTCACACCGGGGAGAAGCCGTTTTCCTGCGACGTCTGCGGCAAACGGTTCGCCCGGAGCGACGAGAGGAAACGGCACGGACGCGTACACCTGAAACAGAAAGAGAAAATGGAAATAAAGCCACAGGTGACCAACGGCGCATGGCCCTTCACTCTTCCCGAGGGAATTTGAAGACAAAGCCATGCGTCCACACAGAGTGTTAGGATCTCTCCGTCTTGGAAGATAAGCCAGCTGACTACAAGTTGATGTCTTAGTTGGTTTGACTGAAAAGTCAATGCCTGACAGCAGAGGTTTTGCGAATAATGCAGTGTTTTTTAGGAGCAAGAGGGAGAAAGAGGACTGCCTCGGCCTTACTGCCCGCTGCTGATGCTGCTGACTTTATGCAAACATGCATAAGTTGTAAAAGTCAGTAAACAGATCAACAGTGACTTGTTGCTGTTACTTTTAGTAGAGCCAAACCTCTCTTCTGTGGCATTGCATGACTGCTGTTCAGCACCTCTTCATCTGGACAGCTCCAACCTTCCATCGCCTCCGAGCCTGGATGGATTGCACTTACAGATTATTAATATCTCAATTTAAGATTCTTATTTTCTGCTTTTAGCATTCTTAGAGCAATTGTATGGACTATGTTTCTTAAAATGCATGTTTATGTCAATGTTTTTTTCCCTTTAACTGGAATATCAACCACTGTCAAGGTACTCCTCCACTCCACAGTGAGGGTTATTGACATGAATGTAGGCTAACACACTTATGGCTCTGACCATAAAGCTGTCCATCTTTGATCAAATTTAGTGTTTGTTCAACCTCTTATCATTTGGCTGTTAGTGTTTTTTGTCATTGGTCTTTGTGTTGTTTTACAATTGTTTGGATTACAGTATTACAATTGTGAAAGATATATCATAAATGGAAAATAAATATATTTGTATTACTGTACTTCTTTGTATTTTTATAGCTAACTGTATATTTTACATTTATCACATTTGAGCGTCATTTATCGAGGTGAAATGTATTCTAAATCATTAATAATGTCTTGGTTTTTCTAGGGCTATTGTTTAGTAACACAATATTTTAAATGTTACAATTTGATATCAGAAACATTCTCGCACTTCATCCCATTGCTGGTATGATAAGAGTTATTTCATGAACTGCTGATCTAGATTTAAAAGGGACCAATGTGAACTAATTGTGGTACGGCATTTCAACAAAAACGATTTTACAGTATGTACAAAAGTATGTTTAATCAAGCTAGAAAATGACTAGCAAATCATATAAACATTGCTTTTGAGTAATCAGGTAGCACACATTGCTGCGAGTTTCTGTGGACTTTACCTTGACAATGAAAGGGTTTTGACTCCTGATATCACTTGCTGGAGATACTGTATGCTGAAATGTTCACTTTAGCAAAAAACAAACAGTGTTGAGAGTTTGGTGAAATGGTCACCAACAGGGTACTGCAAAAAAATAATTTAACTCGCCTTAAGTTATATTAACTGTTCAAGTAAAGATTTTGTACATATACAGTTTCTACAATACTTTAAATTAATATCGATGTTGTTATTTTTATGAAAAGTTTATGAACAAAATAAACATTTTCTGGAAGCAGCAAGTTTCTGGTGTGTGACTTAAAATGACTAAAATGACTCTTGTCTCTTTCTCACTTTGCCCATCTGTTGCACAGAGCATTGGCAGCCCCCTTCAGAGCGTTCTGATGAGTGTATCTCTTCCCAGAATACACAATATGACAGTCCACCTGTGGCACCACCCTGTAGCCCTAACATTAGACATCACAGCTCTGCCCTGTGACTCAAACACATTAAAGTGAATTTGCTATTACTCAGCGCTGTGATTCTGAATCCCGTTGACTTCAAAGATCACTTTTCTAATGTTGTAAATGCAGAGATGAACGCTATGGGTGCAATGATCGTTTCCACAGGAAACCAGTTAAACAGGACCGTTTTTTTTGCCATGAAAATGACATGATGAGATGCTCTCAGTTCATTCATCCCTTTGTTCATTCTCTCACCCATTTTTGCAATAAAAGGATATTAATTTCCACCCAATTGCTGAATGAAATTATGGTCTATTATCATGTATTTTTCTTTCTCTCAAAGAATGGTGGTACTCAAGTTTCCTCTTGTCAAAACCGGCTATGCGTTTTTGTAAATGCAGTTAATAGTTTCTGTGCCTTAAAACCTCTCCACTAGAATATAAAAGGAGAGGAAGAATAAACAGTGATGTGAGCCACTACTTCCTTTTGTAAAAAAGGAAATACAATATTTGTATGTCACTACAAAGAACAGGCCCAAATGGCACTGCATTTCATGTGAATACAAGTAATGTTAAATGCAAGTAAATGTGGCTCGCTTCTAGTGCAAAGTATACGTGCATGAAATTTAGGGAAGGAAGAAAACTGTTTTGTGTCCGTACCTAAAATGGGTCTTCAAGATGCTTTGTGCTCTGTGCATCTTTCTAGGATGCCAAGATCTTACAATCTGTCATTGCAAAGCATGCAGGCATATCTTACCAGGGACTCCGCGGTGGTACGTAGGACATGCATGTGCCCGTGACGCAGTCGGCTGGCAGAACACCACCCTGCTTGCCCACGGCAGTGCGTAAGTGCCTGCGTTTTCTGTAGCTGACAAACATACTGTACCAGTGTGAAAATGCAAGCTGCCACATAGAGCACTGTGAATAGTATGTACCCATCCTCCCCTGTCCATCACTCATCATCACTTACAATAGCACAGAGCCCAACACACAACTATCCGTGTTTTTTTTTCTTTTTCTTTTTTTTTCTGTAGCAAGAATTGTCCAGTGATGGATAGTTGAGGTTTTGAATTGCAGTGATGTGCAGTCACAGTGACCATTATCCAGACACTTGAAGACTGAAGAGTTATTGAACTGTGGCCAGTGATGGAATTTCTGCATTTGTACATTTGGAAGCTCAAATTCACATTTGCATACTGTAAATGGCTCTTGATTTATCTACAGCATGTGCGTACGTTTTCAGCTGTGTTGTCTTTATCAAACACGTTAACAGTGTCGTAAGCCTTCCTAACTCATGCTTTGATACAGACAAAGACATAAATCAGTTCTTTTCCACCGACTGACATTTATGGTTTTTTTTTTACTCCTGTAGATGTGTGTGTAATTGCTGGAGCCATTAAGTAATTGTGTGGCGAGGGCACATGACCGCCACTGAGAACCATGCTTTCTCAGAACATGGACCTCTGCTGTGAATGGTCGCACGTCAAGTCCATTAAATCCTTGCCAGGAGGATATTACTAATGCAAATATGTTAACATTAGGACAGTTGCAGTGGGGGGTTTCTCTAAGGTAAATTTTCTGTGTGACTAACATGCTCCATATGTAATGAGGGAGAAAAACCATGAAAAGATGTGATTTCACTACTTCATTGTCTCATCCAATTAATCGCTCGATGTAGGATTGCCTCTGAATAAGTCAATAGAACTATTTATCTTCTGTACCAAATGAGTACTTTGGCTCGGGATTAAATGAAAAATCCTCAAAAATGACAGTGAAGGATTAAATTGGCCCAAATTCTGAGGATAAGTGTCACTGCAGAATGATATGTACTAACATCTTCATTAGTCTGCTTGTCAGCACCAGCTTTCTCTTTCTTTGGATTGGCACACAAGTGTTTGGTTTTTTGTCTGCATGATCTATTTTTTAACATTTTTGCGTCATACACAAGCAAAAACACTGACCACATCTAGATTATTCAGGCTTAATACTAGATCATGCCGCCCTCCTTATTGTCAATCTCATCCACATCTGTGCTGCCATTAAATACCTCAAGCCTATCTTAAGAGAGACAAGTGCAGCCCCAGTCGCCTCTGAAGAGCCCAACATCCCTTTTATCCATGCTTGAACTCCAAACAATTCTAGCTCTACAACAATAATCCGATAAGGACTTTCAAAATGTATGAAAATTGAATTCTTTGCTTATATGAAGGATTGAGGCAGTTTCAGTTATCCAAGCTTCAGGTATTAGGTCACCTCAAGTGCCTATTAATAATCACAGTCCTACTTGAGACGGTCTATATGGCCACACAGTCTCATTCGCCTGTGGATTGATCTATTGTGGGGTAATCACCACATAATTTTATGCGCACCTTTAAAATGTGCACCGGCGCACGTCATGGTCCTTGGGGTGGGCTCAGTAATCAAGGTGCATAATCGCATGGCGGTAATGGCAATCAAGCTTAGCCGATTAATTCCTTGGACCATACATCAGCCCGTCGGTCCTGAATCTGATCATGAAGAAGGGTGTAGGTGGTCTGGAGAGTGCAGGTGATTAAAAAGAAGAGAACCAATTGCGCTGAGAAGGAGCTCGTTATGCAAACATTTTTTAAAGTGCCTAATTCTTTTCATTGTTCTGGCTCCCAAATTCTTCATATGCAGTGCATGACTGAAAAGAGAAGGCTTTCCTTGCTGCTTCATAAACTACAAGTCAATTCTGGGGTCAAGGAGTCAAGCCTACCAAGTTTGTTTTGGACACAATCTCTATGGTAACTACTTCAAAAGACCTAAAGTGTATGCTTCACCTAAAGTTAAAGGAAGCGGTGAACACACACCAGCTTTCCCAGTGACTTTATAGCAGTTGAATTAATCAAGAAAACCACACACTTGAGCCCTTTCAGTGCTGAAGCAGCATGGTGGTGCAGCTTTGTGTGCACTGTGGCAACCTCAAGGAGAGTGGACTGATAATGAATGTAATTGTTTTGTTGTGTGTTGGATGCTTGATGCTTTGGTGCTTTATAACAAACATAATAGATAATTTAAAGCTGCTACATACAATCTTGGCATGAACTATCGATCAAATGACTAAGAGTAATGTGATAGAGGGCACTTATAATGACAAATCCACATTCCTGTCTGCTTCTTCCCCTTGGCTGTGTAGAGCAATTTAGTATGTCAGCTCAATGTTTTGGTCCTATGATGTGCTGCTTTAATTTTATGGTCATTTCGTTATGCTCCTATTGTGCAAAAGGATCACACTCTATTTTGATAGTCTGTCTTTTGACACGCAACAAGTTTTCAGTAGATTTTCAGTTGCATGTCAACAGTGTGTCAGTTAATATTTAACAAACATTTCTTTTGACTGTCAATATGTTTTGTCGCAACAGGTTATTAACAATTCTCCGACTATCTGTACATTGAGTCGACATCTTCTAAGTTGACTATCAACTATTGTCAGTTAAAAGTCAGCAGTGTGATGTCAGCATATGATCAAGAGCATGATAGTAATCCATGACTATCAACTGACTATTTATAGACATTTGTCATTAAGCGTTTGTAGACATGTGTTAGGACTAACCAAATAAAGTGGAAAAAACAGCTGAGAACAGTAGAAAGTCTATTAATGGAACACATTCATGCAGTAATTATATGTGACACGCATGTTAACCATTTTTATAAAATGGAATGCTTTGGTTTAGGCACCTAAACTATTTGGTCAGGGTCAGGGAAAGACATCAGGGGGCGTGTCTTGTAGTGAAGTGAAGTGGTTTGTGGTAATATGTTGTCTGGTTCTTCAGCTGCACCCTTCTCAAATCTGTAGACCACTTGAAATGCACCTTACAGTCAGCTGGCAGTTAGCTGAATGCATGTTACTTGTCTGTTGAAAGACTGTTGTTGAATATTAACTGACACACTGTTGACATGCAACTTAATATTTACTGATGGCTTGTATAGAGTCAACAAGGGACTATTAAATTAAAGTGTTATCAAAAAAGCTCTAAAAACCCTCTGTACACTACCTCCCCAGCGCCAAACAGCAGACAGACATAGTTAGCAACTAGTGAACGCAGTGACACATTTAGCAGCTAAACATTCAGATATAAAGAAATGCCATCACACTTTCCATTCAGACAACCTGCTCATGTTCTTATGAGAACCCAGGCCTGATAAGCTTCTCCCTCCTCTCGTAGCAATGATTGACTATGAATCAATGATTGAATTATTATTTCTAATTCAAGGGTAGTAAAACTAAAGGTAGCCAGCCCACATGAGCTTACAAGACAGTGCAGACTATTGTTACAGTATCAACAGAGACAAGAGAAAACAAAAAGAAACGGCACATTAAATGAAACAAATTGAACACTGATTGCTTTTATATGTTGAAAGTGAGCATTTAACAAAAAAATGAACTCAAATGTCTTGTATGCAAAATCATCATGGTAGAAGGTGAAATGCATTTACCTCTTCACCCCATCCAAAACACACTGGTGACATTTTCTGTCCTCTTCTGGGATTTAATGGAAGCGTCCAGTTTTCACAGCCTGAGGCAAGATGACAGATCTTAACTGAGCACAAACAAACCTCTGAGATCTGCTCAGGTTAGCTCAGGTGACTTGCTGCTCAGGCTTAATAACACAATATGTTCTCAGCTCTGGATTGCTTAACATTTCTTCTGACAATTTGCTTTATATTTTTGAAATAGCACTTCATAACAACTGTAGCACTGCAAGACAACTTATATAATCAGAGTATATATAGATCATCTACATCCGGGACAGTTTGGACGGCTGTGACAGCAGCTTGTGGTGACAACAGGCTGAAATGTTAACCATTAACCCGATCAGCTGGTGGCAGAGTACTACAGCTTCCTCTAACAGTGAATGATCAGTCAAATCTGTCATGATATTTGTCAGAGGGGATGTGCAAAAGAAACCTCTCATCCCTTTATTGTTAGAAGAAAGCTGAAAATAATCTGTTAACAATAAAATGGCCAGCACAAATACTTCAATGCCTTTGGAGGAAACAGGCCTTGGAGGCATTTTTACCTCCAGTTCCATGAGAGGAACATCGCTGGAAGCATCCTAGATTGACAGTAATGACTCTGAAGGAAGTTTGTGCTCGTGTTGAAGAAAAAGTATCATCCTGTTACTTGTTGCATATATCTCAAAACCTGCTGTCACATTAGCATGCAGCCATCTTGCAATGTATATAACAGAATCCGCTCATACATACATCATCATATACATACAACTGTTAACCCCTTTGCCCGTAAAAGAAATATGCTATGACCATGCGTCCAGTAGAGCTGTGAGTGACTTCTTTAGTGCTTTGACATTTGCAACAGCAGTAATGAGGCATGTCTGCGACAGCTGTGTCACACCAGCAGCCTATGTCTCAGCTGTTCAGTTCGGCGCTGGAAAGGAGGCACACTGTGGCCAAACACTGGCACTCTCTGTGGATAATGAAGGCTCACCCATAGAGAAGCAAAGAGAATGTGTTGAAGTCTAAGAAAAATGTGCGCATGTGTGTTTCAGTGAAAGAGAGAAGTGAGTAAGGGAGACTGATTGAGAGCGTATGTGAAGTGTATTTGTGCGTGTGTGTGTGTGTGTGTGTGTGTGTGTGTGTATGCATGTCTGTCATTGCCAAGATGGAATCAGAGACAGGGAGAGGAGGCTGGGCTGGGACATAAAGACTAGTAGTATAAAAATGAGTGGGCTGAACATGCTCAGCTCATACAGTGCACCCTCCCGTCATGCAGGGCGACGATTTGCATGTGCACACCAGCCTCGATGCCAACTACAGTATGCATTCTGCATCTAAATTAACCATCCAAATCAAGCGCTGCTCTTCGCAGCTCCATGAAATGTATGCAAAATGTAGCTACTTCAGTGTCAGTGGCTTGCTCTCTCGCTGGCAACAGTTGTTTT
>JAPZDX010000019.1:1420324-1433404 GCA_029783625.1 Naso annulatus | reverse complement strand
TTTTCCCTCCGTCACAGAAACACATCGCTGTAGTTATCTTTCCAGCCATTAATGACTGCTGAGTGACTTACAGCCAAGTTGTTATTGTTGCTATTAAATTATTACAATCACTAACATACCAGTTGTTTTTGTCTTCTTGTTCCGGTGTCATTTTGAAGAGTTTTCCTAATTAACTTTAATCTTATCAGTGGCATTAAATATAGCAGTTCAGCTAGTGATCCGTCTCATATATGAATATGATGGCTCGCTCCACCGAGTGCTCCTGCAGGAGGATCTAACACTGTGTGCTCCAGTGGCAGCCAGATTAGCAGCCGCCGCTCTTTTAACGCTTAATTGTTTCTGCTCTCGTATGAGATGTACAGAGGGTTCGTACAGCATCACTCACACCTGTGCAACATGTGCATCCCAGTGCTACAGCCCTGAAGCAAATTAGAGCTAACACGATTAATAGATTAATTAATTTGTCAGTCGAGACAAAAATATTCTCCAACTATTTTAATTTAAGACAGTTGAAGCTTGTCCATGTCCCCGCTTTTCATTTATGTTGATTTGCTGCTTATTTCTCCATTTTAGGTCATAGCAACCTAAATATATTTTGGCTGTCAGTCAGGCGAAACAAGCAATTTGAAGACATCGTTTAGGACGTACACTGCAGCATTGAATGTTTATTTTTTTAAAATTATTATTATTTATTTATCGCTTTATTTTGCACAGGCTGGGCACCTATATGCACATTGTTGTAAATCAGCCACAATTAGGCAAGAGGTTGTTTATTTACCTGCAGTCCCTGCACAACAAAGTCACACTTAAGAATTCATATTTAATTAAATTTACAATGTTTTTGTACTCATTGATATGCACACTGAGCTGTAATAAAATATTTATGTAGAACAGAATATTGATAAACACCATACTAATCACCTTTATATTACAATGTGCTGACAATGTAACATGTAAGTTGAAGACCAGGCAAGGCAAATTAATTTTCTGCAGTACCTTTCAACAACAAAATGAAATAGAGGAGATATAGATACAGATATAAATATAGATATGGATATATGAAGATAAAGATATAGAATAGATAGATCAGTTAAACAGTGAAGCCACAATGCAGTGTGAGATTCGTCTCACTTGCCCAGTGTGGACACAACCCACACTGAATGGCCCAAGTTTAGAGCAAACCCTATCTCTGACAATGATTCCACCTCTGGGGGCAACAACCATTGTTTAGGAGCTTCCGTTGTAGCCAGCAGATATTTAGTCTGATTACCAACTTGACTTTTAAACTTGACAACAACTCAACATTTCAGCTGATCTCCATTAACTGATAGCTGATGGATGAAATGCCGAGGTGCACCGACTGACTGGTCAGCTGATCGATAGGCACCGAGAGGCTTATTTTGCCTCGATCGGTGCTCAGCTGGACCCTCTCTGTGTAGCCGGTTACATACGTGCGTTGGCTCAAGTTGGACGTAGCCCCGCAGTGCATCAGAGCCCCACAGCCAAACACAAACAGCATGTTGTAAGAGTAGAAGTTTCACAGGGAGAGTTGAAGAGAATTTTGCATTTCGGTCGATTCTTTCCACCTCTTCTTCTTTTTGCAAAGACTATTTTCCTGCTTGCAATCAAAGCCTGCTCAAATGTGATTGGTCAATACTATATAAGTGTTTTAATGTTAAGATTGTGCATACAGAAGCACAATCTTATGTCTAAAGAGGGAGCGGGTCCTCTTGCACAGAGTCTGCCGTGTTGCACTGCCATGTTTCTACTGAAGACCAGAGTAGACAAACCAAGGAGACGGCCCCTTCATGAGATCGACGGCCGCAGCATGACGTAGGGCTGCTTTTCTCCTAAAGTTGAGCCATTTTTAACTTTTTCCAGTCAGCCGCTGTGACTTGGACCGCCACAGCCATAACGGATGAGTCTCATTCAAATGAATGAGAAAACTTGCATTTTAGCTGGATCACCTGACTAGGTCTGAATGCAGCCGAATGGGCAGGTATTTTCTTTTCGTTTTAAAACCCAGTTGAAGGACTGTCAGAGTCAAAAATGGCTGTTTTGTTCGCTGCTGTAAACAGATCATGTCATTTACGAAGGCTTTTAATTACAACTACTGCACTCCTGCTCCTCTACACCGTGTGTCTGAAGTTTGCTCTTTTGCACGTGTTTGAAGATTTCACCTTTGGCTTTGCAACATTTTGATGAGTACTTTTCACAATTTTGTGACATTTTAGAGACACAACCAAACCAATTAACAGAGACAAAAATCGGTAAAGTCGAGGACAATTTACATAATTGTTACCTGCAGTCGTACAAAAGAACGCTTCCTTTGTGAAGCTCATTGTCTTCTGTTTTTGTTGAGATTGTGATAGAAGAAGTGATTACTATGGTAATTTTAAAGCCATATGTTTTGGCAATATTGCATTTGATTGTGATTTTTATTGTACCCACATCATACATTGTATAAACAGGGGAGGTGCTGCAATACAGAGAGCAGATGTTCACAATCTCTGTGTAGAAAAGGAGGGAGAGCAGTACAGAGGAAAGTCCTGTCAGGTTTTCATATCATATTCAGAACACATCCAGCTGCTGCAGGAGGCCTAAACCCTGAGGCTTGATTTATTCCTACAACCAGCTATGATAAAGTAAGAGTGCCCTGTGCAGAATAAGAAATCTGAAGGTTCTAAAGGCACCACAGTACCGAGGAGACTTTCTGTCTGCTGTCACTGTGCCTCTCGCTCTCTCTCCCTCAGAAAAAAAAAACAGCTCGTTTTTCACTGAACAGTAGTCTTGAATGCAAAGTGAAGCTGTCAGGGCGCAGAGGGAACTCACCTCATTAAGAGCCGTGTCGGAGATAGAGGTGCATTTAGTATTTGCCCGGCAAGACATCTGAAGGCTCTCTAATGAAAAGAAATCAGAGTAAGAACATGAGCTGCAACACATCTAAGAATGTGGAGAGACTGGACTTATGAGACTTATGGACTTATGACTGGACTTAAAATTTAGTTTGACACCAGCAATAAATTTTAATGTAATCAGGGGTCTCTGTTTTAATAGATGTTAGTTTAACTGTCAGAAAAGCACAGTGTGCCTGAAAAGAGTAATTCTTGTCCAAACTCTGGAGGGACGGCTCTCTTGTAAGCCCATAACTGTTTGAATGACCGAAAAACATTGCTGCGCTGACGCCAAACATGTTCACTGTTGCAAATGCATGCATAGAAACTATGTAGAATATGTTTATTTACAGAAACATTCTAGAATTCTGTGAAATTATTATTGGACTTGCCTTAATTACAGAGCTCATTTGCTAAAATTGCATGTCTGAAGTGCAACGTTGAGCTGAGATTTTGATGTATATCAAATGTACGGATGTAGGAATTAAATTTCCAGCAGCGATATGAAGCGCCTTACAGTAAAAAATGGTTCTGCATGATATTGGATTATAGTGTGCGGATGTTAGCTGTCAGTTATAAAGGGATTCATGAGCGGAGGACTGTCCGCATCCATCATTTAATGGAAGAAACTGACGTGTGTGTCCTTGAGGCTGGATGAAACACTTTGAGCACAAAGGAAACAGGAAGGATGCTGCAACCACTCTTTAAGAGGACACGTCTCACTCTCTGACTGCCATGAAGGGCTGAAGTAACCACTGTAACACTGTTATCTGATGGACTCTGACTGTAGGACTGTAAGATGCTTGAAGGATTTACTGGGGTTTCGTGCCAGTCAGTATATGTGTGTGTGTGTGTGTGGTTCTTCAGTGAAACTGTGATATTGAGACAATGCTGTCATGGTTTTTTTCCTGTTTTCAAGCTGTCAAGCTGTCATAGAGCTGAATGAGTGCCGCTGGTGTGTATAGAATGAAACGCCTGTATGTCTCTATTCTAGAGAAATTTAGTTGATTTTTATTGTATTTATTCTTTTATACGTTTTTATAACAGAAACTGAATATCTCAGAGTTGTAGAACAAATAAGCAATTTTCTTTGACGCTCAATGTTTTAAAAACTAACTGAATCCCTCTTAAATGCATCTTTCCACACATATATTTATTCATTTTTGGTTGTGTTTCTGTTTTTTTAGGAAACGAGTACAAAATATAGTCATCACTGATCACACAGGAAAGGTTCATTCTGTGTGTCTACAAGTCTGACAGCTGAATTTCAGGTGGCCTTCTCTCTCATAATGAATCTATTTCTGCCGCACATGTTGAAATGTTCTACATCATCACAGTGCTGTTGTATCTCTGTCAGTCCTGTCTCCTTGAAATTATGTCCATACACAAACACTTTGCAACAGGAAATTTGTTTTGAGGGAAATGATGCACTTTGCAATTTTATTGACACCGAACATGACAATAAAATGTTCACTCTCGACGTGTTTCATTTGTTGTCTGATAAAATAGGCAATCTTGCACTAGCCACTCGTTGCGGCTGCAGCATTAACCATTTTTTTTGTGGTTGTGTTGAGGAACTAGCAGCACTTGGTTAAGTTTGGAAAGAAATCATCGTCCGTTTTAATACAGGAAAAGTCCGCGTTTACTTGAGATTTGAGTATTTTGGTTATTATTTCATCAAAATCTCAAACATAGTGGTACACAGCGAACCTGACGTCCTCTCAAACCACTTTTAATACTATTAGATGAAAGAATATTATGATATTTTTACAAAATAAACTTTTAAAAAAGTTTAAATAAGTCTAGAGGACAGGGCTGATCCTGGGTGACTTCACCATCTGTGATTTGTAATTGGAGTAAAAATTTTTAGGAGGACCGGTGGAGACACAACCAAACATTTACTTGGAAAACCAGTCACGCTTTATTTTGTCTTTTCTGAGAGGCTTTTAAAAACAGCACATTTCGTCCAGCATCCCTTTCATCGCTCAGTTTTTCTCACCCTTTCATCCTCGTCTGTGTCACATCGCCTCTCATGTAGCCATGCTCCCCACACACCTTCTCATGCTGCCTCTCTCTTTGTGCGTTTGTGTGTAAAGCATGCAAATGTGCGACATTATGACATGATGGCACAATGTAACCCACAGAATTTGTCTAAAAATAAACACTATTTGATCCAGGTGTCAAAACAGAACGACACACGGGCAGCTGTCCTTTGTTACGGCAGAGAAAGCTCGTAATCGTACAACAGCCTCGTCTTCGTAGCGCGGGCCTTTCCATCAATCATCTCTGCTCTTTCATATTAATGAGGCGTGATTTTGAATTAATGAGATGATGACAACTGTGAAAGGAGGCTGACCAGTGATTGTAATTAACATTTAAAGACAATCCTTCAGCAGATCATTCCTTATTAATCGTGTCTGTTAAAGCTGAATGTCTTTCTCGACCATTTGTTATGGCTGTTAAGTGGTAGGGAAATGATAAGTGGTCGATTTAGCGATTTATTATTTCGCTGAGCACATGCGCTAGCCTTGAACGTTTAGGTCATCAAGGTCCATTTTAAATGGTTTGACAAAAATTGTTTTGCCTAGATTGTTGTTTGCGAGCTCTCAAGGCTTAAATTTAGCATGGCTGGAATTTATCTATTTTTGTTTTGTAAATTCATATGAATCAAACAAGCCACTTACTCCACTTGAATGGGTGAAGGCAGCAGAGATCAGGGCCAGCATGCAACACATTCTCATTCCAGCTTGTCGAACATGGACTTTTCTAAACACATGGTTTACGCTGTGAAACGGCCCGGTTTGGCTCAGTTTAAGCACGAAACGAACTTGATTGGGTTTAAAAAAAAAAAAAAAATACTGGGTTGGGTTTAGGAAAAGATCTCAAACCGATGCAGTTTGGCTAGATTTGCACACCAAAACAACTTGGTTAGGTTTGGGAGAAGATCCATGTTTCCGAATCTAGGTTTCACTTTTGGAAGCAGAGTGGGTAAAAGTCCTGTGTACAACCCACGGGCCCTCAGGCCTTTAGGTTTGTCACTCTTTCTACAAAGTCGGTTAGAGCACTTACTAGTAATGTCTTATATTGACACAGATTTTTACATTGGGAGTTTGTAGAAAGCACGATGTGTCTCGTGTCAACAAGATGGGGAACCCTGTATGAGGAAGTCTGTATTTGACGAGCCGGGCTGAGACTGGGCAGGTGTTTGTTTGGGTGCTGAGAGTAAATGTGTGGTAAATCTAATACGTAAAACTAATCATTGGTATTGATTATATCTCAACTGTGTGTAAGTGCATGAGTGTATCTTGTATGTAATTCAATACAGGCAGATCAATTTGAAGTTTGTAACAATGTAAAGAGAGACGGTAGGACAGGATCCCCCCGGGAGTCTAGATGCTGGTGGTGGAGGCAGGGAAGCAACATTAACATCATCAACTTTTATGTTAATAGGGGGAAACTTGTTTGCAAACAGCTGCTTGTTTAAACATCCAGCAGCAGCAACATTATTCATCATTTGGATTTGTGTTTTTGGTCACCTGATGAATTGCCCTGTTTTTTGTCCCACCAAATCCTGACGGAAATTTCTTGATCATTTTACCAGTTAGTTGTACCTTTGTCTGTCTTCTGTGCTGTTTGCTGCTGCGCACATTGTTTACAGTCGGTTTATGTGGTAAGATCAGTGGTGCAGCTCTGATTTTTTATTATGAACAATATATTTAATTATGTGTAAAATCCTGCTGTCTAAGGTAACAAAAAAGTAGATACATTTTGGATTAAATACTTCCTCGTGAGCAGTTTGACTTCATTAAAAAATGAACACATTTATAATCCCCCATAACCCTGCACTGAACAGTGAATTGACATTTTTACACTAAATGTTGCACTGATGAAACAAACACATTTGTAATCATTGGTGAGCTTTATAGGTACTGGTAGGTGATCTTTTTTCTTTTTTTTTTACTTTTAGCAGAGCCCGGCTAGCTCTTTCCCAATGCTCCCAGTCTTTATGCTAAGCTAAGCTAAGCTTAACTGACTGCTCACTCCAGCCACGTATTTTCCGTGCAGTTTTGAGAATGATATCTATCTTTTCTCACTCTTGGGTAGTAAGCAATGTCATGATTTTTCATCAACTATTCCTTCCAGTTTTAGGGAGTTTTAAGGTCCTCTTCTTTAGTTGAAGCTGGACTTGTTTTAGAAAACATAATTTCTGTGCCGTTGGCTCTGAACAACCATGAAAACAAAGTTAAAGTGTGCATTATAAAGTCTGTATCTGGATGTTCAGTGTGTAAGTGTGTGTGAGATAGAAACAAAGATAGAGAGGAGGCAAATCTCTGTGGCACCTGCAGCAAACTACGTGGTTTCCCCTCACTAAAGAACATGAATCGGTGTTCTGAGGACGGTGTCCATCCAGCACAGAACCACCGCTGAGTCATTTCCCCTAAACCGTGCCCCAGACTAACAACCTGCATGTGTATCCCTCAGAAAAGATGGCGGTCTGCCTTTTCTTGCTCCCCCAGCGTCTGGGTAAACACGGGCATGTTTGCCACCTTGAGGCTCTGTTTCTGAGGTGTCAGAATGAGTCACACTCTGAGAGCGAGGTGTGTGTGCGTCTGAGTGTGTGTGCTGAAATGAGAACTGACAACAGGAAGCAGCCACATCCCATTTCTCTCTCCTCCTCTGTCAAACCTCTTGTGCTTTCTGCTTCCACATGACTGCATATTGTCTGTTTGCTGTCTGATGCGTTAGCCTCTGCAGTTTTTTCTCCTCACTGTTTTTTTTGCCCATTCCTTCCTCTCTGTGGGCTTTTATCAGCTTCAGCCCTCTGTTTTTCCCTCCTCTTTATTTCTGCTCTTACCGCTCACTCCTTGCATGTCTCCTGGGATGTAGTGAAGATGTCCCCCCCCCTTCTTTCCCCCTCTTCCCCCCTCTTCCCATCCTCCAACACATCTCAGTCTTTCAATCAAATTCTTTATTCCTTTTCAATAAGGATAAGTAGTTTGGCTGCCAGCTGTACACAGGGAGGGAACGGTTTTCCTGTGTTGCTTCGCTCGTGAGATCTGTCTCGTGTAACAACAAAAATCTCAGACAGTTGAATAATTAACTGAGACAAATTACAGAAGCTCTACAATTTGCTTGCAAAACACATGGCTTACAAACCTACCTCGGCTAATCTATTAGTCGTAGCTGTGGGACGGTTCTATGTAATTATACTGTTTTCCATTTATTTAGTTGAATAATGAAAACAACATTCATCAGTGTACAGCACACATTGGCAACTATTTTTAGAGACAAAGCTCTAAAAACGTATCGTAAGCTACCTACACACAATCCCAAACGGCAAAATGACAAAGTCAAGTGACCAGCCGATGAACTTAGAGGAGCATTCAGCAGCTAAAGAGATGGATACTTACATCTGGACTTCATGGAGGACAAAATCAGAGCTACATGTCGATGAATGTTGGACTTTTTTTTTACACGACGATCAGAAAAAAACCCCAACATATTTTACAAGCAGGGATGAGAATGCCATTGTTCCTCTGTGGCTGCTGGATGTGTAAAAATAGGCAACTATTGGCTGGTAATCTCCCAGTAACAGCTTTTTATGATAATAGTACGTCCATGTTATGCTCACGGGCTCTAATTCCCCTTTTCTTTTCCAAAAGTACAGAGGAGAGTTTATAGTTGGATGAGGATGAGATGGCTGGAAAAGCCTGGAGCTGAGACAGTTCGTGCCTCTCACAGCCTTATTGGCCTTTTTTATGTAAATCTGTGAGAAATTTAATCTGTACCAGTGGAGACACTGTACAGTAAATGGCTTCCTTTAGTCACTTTACACCCATTGTTTATGGCCCGAAGAGGGTATTATCTAACATTATGAACAGTTACCAAGAGACAAACTCTAAACTGGTTTGATCACAGATGAGAATTATATGGCCACTTAATTTTGATGTTATGAACTGTCTCTCGTTGTTTCCTCACAGACGTGATAGCACACATGCTTTCATTTCTTCCCCACGGTCAAACACCTTGACTAAGTTTAGAGTCATGTTTTTCTAAACTTTGCCTGAGGATAGGAAAAGTTAACTGTGCCAGACTCCAAGCTATTTATATCTCAGAATGCCCTCATTTCAAGAAAATTCACTGTCAGTGCTTTTGGATGGATCCTGGATTGTAAATATGTACAGTAGTTGGGCATAAAACATCCATCCTGATGAGCAGCTAGGTTTAGTTCACGAGCACAAACCCACTCAAACTGGAGGGACACAGTTATTATGTTCCCTGTCCCTCTCTGCAGTGATGGCCCGAACCTTTTAATAGTTCCTTTGACTTTGCCAAGGTCTGTCATTGTCTGACTTGTCTTGTTGTCTTGGCTCCCCCGACTGTATTGTTTAGACAGAAGAAGATCAGGCTGTGTATGAGAACACAAACAGATGCATAAAGAAAAAACAAACAGTAAATGTGTAGAGTGTCTGTGGGAATTGTACAAGTTTCATATGGAGACAGTTCTGCATTAAAGAGGAAGTAAAGAGGAAAGTTCTGGAGAGGGTGAGTGTGTAGCTGTAGTTGTAAAGTAGTTGTTATCGTCCATCAAGCAACAATTCTGAACATTTGCTGCTTCTAGCTTGCCAAATGTGAAGACTAATGGTTCCTTCTTATATCATGCACATTTAATATCAATGAGTTTTAGACTGCTGGTCAGACTAAAGCCACTGATGCTCTGAGAGAAGGATTTGCATTGTTCCCCTGAATGTGTATCTCCCTTCGGCCTCACAGAGCTTTCAGCTCATTGTTTAGCTGTTTAAATTGAAAAAAGCTCC
The DNA here is from genome assembly GCA_029783625.1 of Naso annulatus. NCBI lineage: Eukaryota > Metazoa > Chordata > Actinopteri > Acanthuriformes > Acanthuridae > Naso > Naso annulatus. Next base: position 1,423,692 of record JAPZDX010000019.1, on the reverse strand, counting down.
AAAAGCCCACTGTGCACCCAACCTGCAGACAGACTCATTTAGCAAGAGATTATAGTGGAGCATTTAGCAGCTAAAGACCCAGGTATTTCCCTCAGGGATTGGTAGAGACAAAAAACAGAGCCACAAGAGAGTGAATACTGGTCTTAAATTATAGAATAAAATAGAATAGAATATCTTTGTTGTCATTGTACAACAAGATTCAGTGTGCAACTCCTCCTTCAACAATGCCGTATAATAACAACACACATAAAATCAAGGTTAAAAAAGTAGACAATAAATGCAATAAAAAGCACGTACTAATAAACAATATAAGATATAAGTAAAAAAGGTACATGTTGTCCAAATAGTTCATAACTTATGTGCAATGTAGGGGCGCCCGGTGGCTCAGTCAGTAGAGCATGCGTCCCATATACAGAGGCTATGTCCTCGCACAGCGGACCTGGGTTCGATTCCATGTCATTCCCCCTCTCTCTCCCCTGTTTCCTGTCTACTCTTCAGCTGTCCTGTATAATAAAGGCACAAAAGCCCAAAAAAATATCTAAAAAAAAAAAACTTATGTGCAATGTATTGGCTCACTTAGTGCAAGTTTGTTAATGAAACAATTCACCGCCGACCAATGTTTCTATGAACAGTTTATCCGAGAAACTTAATGTCAGCAAATAATGCCAAACACGACTGCAGACGAAGAACAGTGTTGCCCTGTAACTGCTAAAAGTGTAAATAAGCAACTCAAAAGGTGATAATATGTCAGTGTTGTGCTCTCAGTTTGTTTCTTCTGCCACCAAGTGGCCAAATAATTGAGTGTTTTAAAGAACGTCAGAGCAGTGTGAGGACAGAAGTGGCATTAGACAAGATAGACTGGATATGTCAATATCCTTTTTAAAACTCCCTGAAAACATTCCTTTACATAAAGACCTTCTCTTAACTGGTGCTCGGTTTTGTTCCACTGTGGTTTAATGTGGCTATTTTACATTTTTATATTCTATATTTGTTGTTTTTTTATCCTTTGTATTTTATTGTCTTTTTTGAGCAACACCTTATAACCTTGTTTAGAAAGGATTCTATGGAGGTTGCTAGGTTATTATCAGTTTAAGTTTTTCTGTTTGTTTCTTCTAATATCTTTTACATTATGGCTGCAGGGATTGCTACAAACACACAGTATGCTGAGCCGAATACAGACAAGAGTAACACTGTCTGAATTCCTGCTTTGTTTGCTCTGCATCTGAGTTACATGCTGTCCCTTAAAATGACGGGAACATGACGCTGCTGTGCCTGCGGTTGTTCAAATATTCAGCTGCTCTCTCCCTCTCTCTCTCTCTCTCATTCTCTCTCTCTCTCTCTCTCCCTCTCTCTTTATCTGTCTCTCTGTCCCTTTATGTTTTTATAGCCGATTTATCTTCATCACCCACCCCTGGTGTCTATAGTGTCCATTCAAAATGAAAAAGGACAGCAGCTGGTGTGACCATGAGAGAGATTTTTTAAATGCATAGTTAAATAAGAATCTTTTTTTTTTTTTAAAGACAACCATAAGTTATTTTATGAGTTTTAATAAGATACCAGCAGATCTTAAATTTTGCCCCCTGAGGAGACAGATTCATAAATAAGCCGATTTAAAGAATGTCTCGTTTATTTCGCTGTTTTCTTCTCTGCTCTCAGGGAAGTCGCCCAGATTGACCAGTTCCTTCAGGAGACGGCGGCACGTGAAGCAAATGCCAAAGTGCGGCTGCAGCAGTTCATTGAGGAGCTGCTGGACCGAGCAGACCGCGCAGAAAAACAGCTGCAGATCATCAGCAGCTGTGGCACCACGCCCAACGGCAGCCTGGGACGCTGCAGCCTCCAGGCGTCTAAGGGCAACGGACGCCAGGTGAGGATTTGGTGACCTGTATCATCTGCTGCATCGTTAGGTCACTGCTCAGAGCACGCACTGCGACATGCAGTTTGCAATATTGTTTCTACAATTTTCAGATTTGGCTTGTCTCTGCTGATGATATTCAGTCACTTCCAACAAAGTATAATATAGTAATTTGTCAGCTATGCAAAACATAGCAACACCTGCCAACAGAGTTTTCAGTAGTGTGATAAAAACAAAAAAAAATCAAACTATATGAGCTGGAATTCAAGACTCTGCATCCAGTGCTGTTTCTTGCTTGTCCTTGAAAGGGTTTTGCTTTTGAACAGTAAGCATTTTTGAATCATAAGCATTTATTGTATGAACAATGTCCATGAAAAGCACAACAGGTCAAACTCATAATAGCCTCTAAGATCTCTGAGAGAACAAGGCTACCTTCTTTACAGACTCAAAAGCAGAAATTGTCAAGATATTTCTTGCATTTTCATGCAGGTGAAATTCAATAAACTGGAACGACCTCAAAATTTAAACACTAAAAAGATGAGAGACGAAGAAAATAAAATATGATACATTTCCTGCCATGCTTGCATTTACTTTGAGCCATGTAACATTTTTAAAACCCCAAAGCAAAGTTTGAAACGTACTCCTACCTGGCCAGAAGTACGTAGATGTGCATACATGACACACTGATTCAGTATGAGATGTTCAACATCTCTTTCAGGGGCGCGAGCATGCCATTGTCATGTAAAAGGAAGGCTGAACCGCAACAGAAGTGTTTTCGTTTGATGTGAAAACTTGAGCCATGTAAACTGCCTCACAGTGAGTTTTGCCCGTTGATACTGGCTGAGGTTTGTTCAGGCCTGTTGAGATCCTCTGCCCAAAACTTGAAAGCCCATTTCATTTGGACCTGGACAAAAACTGTCATGCTTGAACATGAAAGGGCCTTCACCAAATGTTTCCTACAAAGTTAGAAGCATGCTGTTCTTGAAAATATCATTATATGCTGTTGCATTATATCTAATATTTCCCTGTATTCATTTGCAGAATTTTGTTTGGTAAGCAAGTGATGCTCACTCACAAGAGAGGATTTATCCTTGTAGCAAAGTCATACGAGAGGCTTGATCCCTGCCTGCTTTGCATTCAGCATCAAAACATTTGAAACAGCGCAGCTCTGCAGCAGCAACATCGTGACCAGGGAGTTCACGTACATAAAAACCTTCCTTCTGCTCCGGAAACTGGAGATCAGCTCTTTGTCTGAAGGCTCTTAGAAGCTTTCAGTGTGGCCTTTTTCCTCTGCTTTGCCTTAAAACGCACTTTCTGTTCTTAAAAAGGTCACATATTCAAATTAGTATTCGAAAAATCTTGGAAAAAGAAGCAACCCGTTTTTATTGCACATGTCTGTGTGCTGCCATGGAAACCGTTTGTGCTCTTGCTAAACAGATTTTCGAATGAGATGTTACATGGCACAGTTTTGCCTGAGAGAAACTAGCTGTTTCATTTTCGTTCATGATTCTAGAGA
>JAPZDX010000019.1:1394124-1413320 GCA_029783625.1 Naso annulatus | reverse complement strand
CTGGTATTTGTAACTGCTCATCACTTGTATTGGCTGGGAGGTTATTTTAAACACTGCAGCAATATGTGTGTACAAAAGCTGCCTTTGTTTTACTTTAAACTAGAAATACAGCTTTTCCTCATCAGTCATGCAGCAGCCTCCCTATTTATGGTTTATTTCAGTTTCATAAGTGCATCCACTTCTGTCAAAATAAACACCAATGCTGCTTATTTCCTCAGTGGACCTTTAAGGATGTTACTGTTAATGCACTGAAGAGACTGAGGACTCTACTGACGTGAATAATCAGAAAAATCAAATGAACAGGTCTCTGAAGGGTTTAGAGCAGGTCAAGTCGTGGTTGTCCTTAATGTGTGTGTGTGTGTGTGTGTGCATGTGCGTGTTACATAACTCTGCTTCAATGGATTATTAATTTTAGCGTCTCCAAGCATAAAGTGGAGTATCTTTAAGTAAAATTAGACCACAGTTGTCTTCAAACATCCACCTTTGGCTCGATTGTGATATTTTGTTTGTTAAGAGCTGGGGGGCTAAGAGGGGAAGATCCATTCCACTTCCTCACCTGTTTGTTAAATTTGAAGCTACAGACGGCAGCTGGTTATCTTAGCATCCTAGCATCTTTGGAAACAAGTGGAAACAGCTCGCCTGTCTTTGTCTGGAGGTAGCAAACTCCATCAAACAGCAGCCTTCAGTTTTTATGCACCAAGTATCTCCACTTCTGAAGCCGGAGTCTTTGTAGTAGTGATTGGCAGATGGAATCATGGTGTCAAGGTCCCACCCACACGGGTTTAGCTGTCAGTCACGACGTTTTTAGCACCAAATAACTGTTTGAAACTTTAAGAAAAAAAGAGCACTTGAACAGACATCAGCATTGTAACAACTACATAAAATGACAGAAACCATCTTTGGGGAAAGTTTAAAGTCAAAGTCAAGTCAAAGTCAAAGTATATTTCTAAAGCGCATTTAAAACAACCTCAGTTGACCAAAGTGCTGTACAGGTTATACAAATATAAATATAATCAACAATCCCTAAAACATAAATCAGTAACAAACAAACAAACATTGACTTGATTTACTTGACATGTACTCTGATTTTTTTGATTTGGCACATGTCCGATCTGCTAGCATGGAGGGGTGGGACTTCTGACTTATACTGCAGCCAGCCACCAGGGGGCGATCAAGATGTATTGACTTTGCTTTTGAGAAGCTGTCATGTCATCCATCTCAATTTGTGTCAATGTTCTGGAGAAAAAACCCAGAAAACTTAAGGATGGCTTCTAGTCTCAGTCCTTTCAAATCAAGTCTTATGACTTCTTTTTGCCACTGCTTTTTATATTAAAATGGGCAGTAATTATGCATATCCTACATTGCATAACTCAGTTTAATCTGTGTTATATTTATCTTTAATCTCTGTCTATTCTTGTGTTTCTTTTATAGCTTGTCTTTATGTCTTTTTTTGCCTGGTGCAAAGCACATTGAATTGTCTCGTTGTTGAGATGCTAGACAAAGGAACATTACCTCATAAGCTCACAGATAAACACAATATATATTGTTTATTGTATCTGCTGGCTGCTGCTGCCAAACGGCTAAACTCCGGCTAAACTCCTTCACAAGACCCCTAGTGAAATCACAATCTGTCATTTGTACACTTTGTCTTTGACATGTAAACTCACAAAAATCTACTTTCATTGGACAGAGACAGATCTAAACTAAGCTAACCAGCTGTTGGTTCATATTTGAGAGTGGAATGAATCTTCTCATCCGTTTTTCTACTAGAAAGCGAATCAGCTTCTTTCCCAAAGTGCTGAACTGTTTTTTTATGCTCAGTTGATTCTCATTATTGTGATTATTCAGAATAATATGAAATGTTCTGAATGTGGGATTGACCTTCTTTGTATTTGAGTACCTTATGTAAAAAAATGATTCAGTTGTTATACATAGTGCACTTTTCTTTCCTTTGCTGTAGAGCAACAGGGCGGATCAAGTCCGTCTCGCAGGGCTCCGGAGGTTACGACAGCGACAGCGTGGAGATGCATCCTATGGAGGAGTGTCCCGAGGCTCAGTACTATCACATGCAGTGCCGGCTGGGGGAGGGGGGTTATGAGCGCTCTCCTGGATGTGGCGGTGGGGGATCAAGGAACTGGGGTCTTCGCAAACAGGCCATCCAGAACTGGCAGCGACGGCCATACAGGAACAGCACTGAAGGCGAGGAAGGAGACGTGTCGGACGTGGGCTCCCGGACAACTGAGTCCGAGGTGGAGATGTGGGAGCAAGAGAGGAGAGCTGTGGCTGAGGTTCAACAGTCTGCCGCTCCCTATCCTCACCACGGGAGGGCGCCACATCGCCCTAACACAGGTAACGGCTCCCTGGGAAGTTGTCCCGACCTGTTATTCTTAGACATATCACAGTCTCTGTCCAATCTACCATCCCGCCAGCAGCTCAGAGACATGGGAGCTGGGATTCACAAAATAAAGGCCCAAATGAGGCCCATGAGGGCAGCACTGATGTAGATCTGGGTCAGGCTGATTTGCAGTTCCTGTAATGTTGCTGCAGCTGTTTCACCGACCAAAGCTCAACTGTGTGTGGATCAGCCATGAGCATATATGGTAAACATGGAGCTGGTCTCATATCTGCTGCAGTGTGTTGACAGAACAACGAAAACACAATGTGAAAAATGACTCAAGCACTTAAGTAACCTAATCACAATCACAAACACTGACACAAATGTTTTTGGACTTACAGACTTACACAACTCATCTGTCTGAGGATGGAGGCTGCTCTATACTTTACAGCCCTTTGAGACTAACTAGCAATTTTGGTCTAAATAAATTAACTTGAGCTGAAATAACTTCAGTATTTACTGTGCCAGTTTGTAGCATCATCAGCTCTTTGAAAGGTTGGACAGTCAGAGCTCTGAGAGTGGATCTTGAGATGAATACCAGGGCTTAAGTGAACATTTTTGTGTCCAAATCACATCAATTAAAAAATGGAAAAATTAGTCGACATGTCTGAAATGCAGTGACAAAAAAGAAGCAGTGTAAAGCTAATGATAAACAACAGCAAAGGAAGACGTTTTTAATTACTTTCTGTTTTTGGGATGGTATGCACAGAACCACAGATGCAGATATTTGAGTTATTTGTAATCAAAGTGTCGTATAAAACTAAAATGTTGGTTTGTAAAACATTGGCTGTCATACAGTCATGTCTCTCGCCAACTTTAAATCCAGCATCCCACTTCTTCACCACGCTGTATGAAGGAGCGCCCTCCCCTAGTGTTGCCTACTTATCCTCAGGGACCTCCTAGGAAGAAATTTTAAATACTCAAAACAAAAATACCACAACACTATTAACTTCAAAGTTTCTACATAATCACTTAAAAAGTTGAACTTCTCTTGCATGTTTCAAGAACTGTATCACGCTGCTCATTCTTCCTTAGGCCGTGAACTTATCAGTCACCTTTGGTTTTCTCAGGACTGGAGTAAAATTAGAATTTTTTGTGAAAAGAAAAAAAATTTGCTTTATTCTTAACAATTGAGTAATAGTTGTTTTAATGTAGACAAAGTAGGTTTATTAGTTTAGTAACTTTTAAACTTAGAGGCAATATAAGGTGCAAGAAAATGCATTAAAACAGCATTCACAAAGGGAGGAAAAAAATGACTCAACTAGAACAAAAGGAGATAAAATTAAGATGAAATAAAATATAAATAGACAAAAGTAATAAAAGACAAGATATTCTGTTAAAGTGCAGGACCATCACCCTAGATCTAATAAAGAAAACAAATGTGCAATAAAGAGATTGATTAACGGCTGAGTTTCAACTCAGGTCTGAAAATGTCTGCATTTGGGATTTTCTCGGATTTGTATTAAGATCTAATTTAAGAAAGGAACAAATTAAAAAAAGCCATCAGAGACCAGATGAGTGTGTTCAGTTCTGGCTGTATGCACGCAACCTGACAGAATCCATCTCGGTTGCAGCAATTTCAGTTGTATTTAACCAGCTGAAGACCTTTTTACATGATGTGTTTACACTATTTTGTTTACCACCAGTAAGTCTGTTATAGATGGTGAGTAAACGTAGTCATACATTGCTGTTGTTGCTATACACTGTCTCTGTGTGACTGTCTTTGCTCGAACATATTTGTGTTCGCGAGAGCACTGTTTGCCCGTTATATCATCTCAGTCGCTCCTCTCATCCTAAGCTTTGCTTCCAGGACTGAGCCAAATGAGACCGCCAATCATGCCCGCACATTTCTTCAGATCCACCACAGATTGTATGTCTCTCTGTTACCTTCATACCCTGCCAAGATCCTTAAACTCACTGCTGCTGCCCTCCTTTTTTTTCTCCACCTGCTGTCAGGATTCTTATAAATACCAGGTGGACTGAAGCAGTTTGGGAAGGAGCAAAACTGGGCCAGAGCCCTATGACAAATTCATACGAACTGCTGTGAGCGCGCCATTAACTCGAAGATTTTTCTCACATAACGCTCAACATGTTACTGGCATTCCTCTGCTCTGACGTAGTTCTCCTTATTGGGAGAGTCTCTGCCAGCTTTTATCAGATGCTATGTTTCTACAAGCACACAGTTTTTCTCAGCATGTAACACACAGCTTGGCTTTTTTAGTTCATTTGGCAGTCTTGAGCGTAGGTGGTGTGTGTGAGAGAGAAAGAAAGAAAGCGAGAAAGAGGAAGAGAGAGCGAGAGTGTAAGTATTGGTTCATAGCCCTGATGGTTTTGAGCAGACACCTTCCAAGGCCAAAGATGAAATGAGTCATCTAGGAGCGAGCTCACTGCAGAGAATAAGACATGCTCGGATTGGACACATGGTATCAGTCAGTATATAGAAAGAGAGAGGGTGAAAAGATGAAAGGAAGAAAAAAAAATTATGTAATGTCATTAGGTGTCTTGTTGAGGGTTGGCGCCACCATGTGACAGTTTATCTTTTTGCATTGTTAAAGTGGCATTTTTTTGTATTTGTTCTTTAGAGATTAACTTAGAAACGTGGTTTGTCAGTAAATTAAGTGAAATAGACACCATCTCTTCAAGCATAATGTTACTGTGTTAAATGTGTTCAAATCACAATTATATCATTTCTGTAGCTAGATGCCTCTCAACCAAAACATTGAAAATGAAAAGATTGTTTTAATGACACGCTGAAGTAGTGGTGGATCATGAAATTTGTTTATTTCGTTGTTGAACAGCTACAAGTGCAGATGAAAACCCATCTGACTGCCTGAAATAAAATGAAAGACATGTATGCTTCAGTCACATTATGTCGAATCAAGTTTGCCAACTTCCCTCCTTTCTGTCTGACTGGTGTTTCCCCAGAACTTGGCGACAGATGACAAAATGAAACATACAGTTACCTTGAACATATGGCAGATTTCTGTATCCTAACATTGTTGCAAACATTTGAGATCGTGTAAATTCACAACTCAGCAATATATAACAACAGTTATTTATTGTTATATTATGAACAGTTTTTGATTTCAGTCAATTAGAGTTAAAACTTAATAACCTGAAATATCTTACAGATGATCAGTTTGTCACAGTGATCGTGTGAAATGGTGCATTATTATAGCAGCTTCTTACACTGTTAGCTCCCATTGTGCAGCAGAGGCTCTGCCCCATAACTGAACCTGACACAGTGTGGTTCGCATTCAGCACCTAAACACCTGCACATTGACTCTGATTGTTTTCACATCCTCAACATTAATACAACAGAAGTGTACAGGAAGGAATGCAGCTTAGGTTAAGATATTCTGCAACATAACACATTTACAGATAAACAGCTGACAAATCACACCATTGTTATCAAGCTTCCAAAGAGACTGGCTGTGATATCAAGATAAAATATAATAAATGTGGCTATGAGCAGGTGGTTGACAGGTCTAAGCACAGTGCACTGTCTTAGACAAGAAGAGAGCAGAAGAGAGAGATTTGAACCCAGAACCCGTTGTGTTGCTTTTTGACTTACACTGTGAGCCAGTAACGACGTGATTTTTCATGTGCTCTTTCGCATTTTGGGGACATAAGGTAACACAGACTAAGGAGACCCTTGCAGAGATATAAAATGCATGATGATGCTGCAGCGCCTCCTGTTGGCCAGATGGCACATCAAATGAAGCTGCAAAAGCACAAAGTTTGAGAGATATGAAGTTCTTTGTAATGTATATGTTGTTTCTTTGTGTTTGTTAGGTAAAAGCTGTTTTGAATTGTGAATGAAACCTGAGGATTTGTGATAAGCAGACTGGAAGCTGCTCCTTTTCAGTTTTACCGTGACTGAGTGCCGCCCTTAGCAGGGTTTGAACCTTTGGATCTAAAAGGGGCTGTGTTTCCTCAGAAAATAACTCAACTTTGACCAACCCACATTGTTTTAGAGGGTTAATTGTTTTTCTTTTCACAGGTCGGTCTGATGGGGTCTATAACAAGCCGTGCCGCCATGAAAAGAGCCCATCCAAATCCAGCGAAGTCATCAGTCCAGAGATTCTTAAGATGCGTGCAGCTCTCTTCTGTATCTTCACCTACCTGGATACTAAAACTCTGCTGAGAGCTGCTGAAGTCTGCCGTGACTGGAAGTTTGTGGCCCGTCACCCGGCTGTGTGGACCAGGGTACTCCTAGAGAACGCGCGCATTTCCTCCAAGGTGAACATTTAGATACTGTGTGCAGTCAACACGCAGTCAGCAGCGTTTGGTGCATTACTGAATTGTCTTTGCAACTATGCAAAGATTTTCACCGATCTCCATGTTTGTCCCTTAGTTCCTGAGCATATTGTCTCAGTGGTGCACGCAGACGCACTCCCTCATCCTGCAAAACCTCAAACCAAGACAGAGGGGAAAGAAGGAAACCAAGGAGGACTACCTAAAAAGCACACGGTGAGACACACATGCAGCAGAAACAGAGACGCAGCAGAATGTTACAGCTGCACACATTCCTCCAAAAACATGTAGTCACTCTGGGTAGACATCACGTATCAGTTTGGCTTTGATAAACATATCGCTTTGCAAACTGTTGGACTAAGTAACATCCTAAACGACTCTTCAAATAAGAGGTTTATCAGTGACTGAAAGTTGACATTTTTATGTTTGATTATGATCAACATGCACATCACCGGTTTTCATTTCCTTAAAGAAGGCAAGTAGAAGTTTGATATGAGTGATTTGTGACGGGTCTGTGAGTTTATCACAGCCGGAGTCGGCTCTGAACTAGTGCAGACAGTGCACAGACTGCTTCCTGCATATACTGATGCGCACACTGCATGAACATTTGATGTGCTGCAAATGGTAAAAGTGCTGTTCTGAAGGTAAAGAAAATTCCTTCCTCTGCACCTTCTTTCTGTCTTTTTTTTGACCTTCTGTTACATTTCCATCTAAGTGGCTGTCTGGAGGAAGGTCTGGAGGCGTTGTTAAAGGCCACAGGAAGTAACCTGTTGATACTGAAGATTTCACACTGCCCCAACCTGCTGACTGATCGCTCCCTCTGGCTGGCTAGCTGCTACTGCCGAGCGCTGCAGGCTGTGACCTACAGGTACAACCAGATCCCATATCGCCCCGTCCACTGTATAATACACATGTTTAACCACAGTTACTTTGCTGTGTGGTGCTCTCAGTTATAAGCTGTAGCCATAAAGGGTTACATGCATAATATAGAAAAACAAATTGTGTGTTCCAGGAGTGCCACAGATCCTGTTGGCCAGGAGGTAATCTGGGCCCTGGGAGCAGGTTGTAGAGACATCATATCCCTACAGGTGGCGCCACTACACCCATGGTAATAAACAGAGAACTAAATTGTGACTGTAACATTTGCCTACTGCCAAATAGTCTGTCAATCTGTTTTGATATCAGTGCTTTGGGATATTAATCAAATGACCATGGGCTGTATTTTCTCTCTTTCAGTCAACAACCTGCTCGCTTCAGTAACCGATGCCTGCAGACGATTGGAAGATGTTGGCCACACCTCCGGGCTCTTGGTGTGGGTGGGGCTGGATGTGGCATTCAGGGGCTCGCCTCTCTTGGTAAATATTGTTTCTGAAGCATCTGGTTTCTAGTTTTGGAATATTTATGATGATACTTTCAAACTACATTTTTCATTTTTGACTGTCATTTCATGTGCAGAGACATAAAGATGGTGATAAGATTTAACAATAGTAATGTCATATCAGGATATAAACAAGGACAGTTCAACAAGCATGTTGCATGCACTGAAGTAAATCAATATATATATTCACTGTTATTATTTGCATTTTAAGCACTATTGGTTGAAACCTTTAATTAGCCTCTATGTACAACTGTGACCTTTGCTGTTATTATCTTGACACTCATCTTGACACTCATACTTTTCTCACCGATCTCTGTTTTTTTATTTGACTCCCATCCACCCTCCTTCAACTGCAGCGAGGAACTGCATGCGCCTGCAGGTGCTGGAGTTGGATCATGTAAGCGAGATCAACCAGGAGGTGGCAGCAGAGGTTTGCAGAGAGGGCCTGAAAGGTCTGGAGATGCTGGTGCTTACCTCCACACCGGTCACCCCTAAAGCTCTGCTCCACTTCAACAGTGAGTTTGAACATTTTCCACTGACTGCACTAGGCCTGCTGTATAAAATCCTGTTGTGTGGACTAATGTAGGTTATAGTTGCATCTAGGCTTCACTGTTAGCTGTTATTTATGGTTAGTTAAGAATAAATATATTAGAAAAAAATTCTTTTAGCAGCAGGTTATGAGAGAACCCTGTTGACTCATTACTAATTAATACTGCCTTAATCTGTCCTAACTCCACTTATCTAGGTGTTTGCCGCAACCTGAAGTCCATCGTGGTTCAGATCGGTATAGAAGACTACTTTGAGGACCCCAACAGCCCTGAAGCTAGAAAATTGTTTGATGAGATGGTTAACAAGCTACAGGTAACGGCACTTCTGTGATTTGACCGACATGTCAGCTGATGAAACAAATCTTACATTCAGTAAAATTCACAGACAAAATTAAGGCATTGAGTGTAATGGCTAACAAGTTGGTTAGCTCTATTATCCGAGATCTGCTTTGTGTTAAATGCTCCATTGTAAATTTATATTTTTTTTTGCCAACATGTACTTGGAGCTTTGCACCAATGTAAGCACATGACTAACAGCTTGGCCAGTAGTTGTTCAGAGGATAAGATGTGTCTATTTTTGTCAAAACTGCACACTATTCAAACCATGACTCAATCCTTGAAGTCCCAGTGGTGGCTGGATGCGGATGCGCTGGTGCTAACTCGCTCGAGCAGAGGCTTACTGTGAGAGGTCACTTTGATAGCTGACCACACATAAGCAGAGATATAAAAGCTGTGAAATCCCAGGTTTTATTTATGTTTTGTTTTTATGAGTCAGTAAACAGTGTGTTCATCTTGGATATTACACTCAAGATGGTGTGGTTGCTCACAGCGGTTAGATAACCTCTTCAAAGCTGCAAACAGCTCTGATTTATTTTTATCCCTCCCTCTCTAAGTTTGCTCTGAAAAAGCAGCCAAAGATCTCCTCTGGTGTGTAATCATCCATTTTTTGGAAGCCAGTTCTGTAGGGGTGTAGCTAATGAAACAAGACAGTCATCCTTAGCCTGCTGCACCTTCATGCTGTATGTTTTTTTAATAGTTTTCTGTCATACATCACTCGTTATACACATTTAGACCCAGGTCCATTTCTTACTTTAACCCCTACCCCTAGTTTTCAGTAGCCTTTGTTGCCCATTTGAATTAGAAGATGTAGTGGTTGAAAACTTCATGTAATGGGATAAATCCCTCCACTGGAATTAACCAGGAAATATGTTCGAGAGACATTTTTCTGCTTTGCCTCTTTACTGTGGAAATGACAATATTATCACAATGCATTTGCCATTCATCTGATGAAGATAGGCTTACCAACTTGTTCAAAACTTAAGCTTCAAACTATCAATCCAACAAACAAGTCATCAAAAAACTGGAACAGATCTTAACTACAGGGCCACTGGCAGTGCTATGCAGGCAAAATTCAGCAACCTGTGTTCTCAAAAGTAAACAGTTCAGCAACTTTGCTACATTTTGGGTGTGATGTTTATGGCATATCAAAGGTGAGGGTGCAACGTGGGAATGTGTCAAAATGCAGGCCTGACAGGAAAAACATCAACCATAGCCAAGCTAGGAAGCTGGCTAACTAGTTACCATGACATCAGCAGTTTTATTTGTTAGCTTTTATGAATAAAAGGACATTAAAATGACATTACACTAAGCTTAACTGATGGTCTCAATTTTTTTTGATCTTTAATAATCATCAATGAACATTTAAGGGTTACTTTAGGTGCAGCCATCTTGCTAGGTTTCTCATAACTCTTGGTTAGAAGTGTGCCTCTGAAAAACCTCTGTCTGAAGGTTCATTTAGCCCCAAACATTTACCCTGCCAACAACAATAGGGACACCTACCCCTACGCATTATCGCGCACAACAGAGGCTTGGGGCTAAGTGATACGGGCAAAGAGGTGTATTAGGATTTAGCCTTATTGTTAAGGAAGAAAAGATAAGACAAGATGACAACAGGAAAATGCAGGATTTTGACTGCCAGCAAAAACTGAAAGAGGTTTCCTTTGAGAAAATGAGATCCTCATATCCCTGCGTACTTTTTTGTTCCAGGCTCTGAAGAAAAGACCCGGCTTCTCCAAAATCCTTCATGTGAAAGCCGACAGTCTCTGCTAACATCTTTTGTGCCGATTCCTCGAGTCTTGGAGTGGCGCCATTTTGGCCCTAGTCAATCAAAAAGAACCAGCTGTTTTAAGCCCACTCAATGGGGTTGAACACGTCTGCAGCACCGACAGAAATAACAGAAGATCGGCGTGATGAACCAGGACTGAGGCTCGTTGTGCATTCTCCACTCGTACAACCTTCAAACAGAAAAGTAACTCATTCACTATCCCAGTAAGGGGAATGAATATCTCCTTCATGTTGGCTGTGACTGAAAACTGGTCAGAAGGCTTTCAGTATTTGGACCATCAATGGCCTTATTTATTACATAAAGGGCCTGTCTCCAACTTAACAGACTCAAAACTGTCAGATTCCGCTTCCTCAGCTGATCGCGCCGTTGCACAGAGCAAGATCCCCCTCTCTAAAAGCCTGGAGGAAAGCGACTGTGTTCAACTGTCTGCATTCACATAATGCTTGATACATACTTGAGACTACCTTTAACAGCGACAGCTTGTGGGCAGAAGCACATTATCAAGCATACATACTTTCCATAAAAGTACAAGGTTAAGAGTCTTGAGACAGGAGCTTTATGTACGCACATGTGTGAACATGTGCCAGGGCAAACAGCCAAGGATTGAATAAGTGATTTTCATTCTACCGATCCTGCTCTATTGTGTGTTCAGTGGACAACTTACAACACTTACTGCTTCCATCATGAACAGAAACATGCTGCAGTAGCTCCAGGCACAGCAGAGAGAGCAAGGACAGCACTCCCTGTAACACAGAGACCTTGACAGTGTTCTGGCCACCGCATGGCAACAATGCATTTAGCCTCTTCTGCCATCCTCTGCTTCTTCGTGTAAACAGCTTTGTGTCAAGAAACCTGGACTTGATTGTGGTATCTTTAGCCAGAAGATGATCCAAATTGCATTTCTCTGGTGCCATTTGTGACAGTGTCTGTTCTCATTCCAGTGAGCGTTTTCTCCAATGTGCCATTAATGAGGGAAGAGGGACCATGAAAGGCAGATCAAGAATTGCATTATTTGAATCTGATTTGAGTGTAAGCGGTTCTTGCTGAACATAAGGATGTTGTGTCTCATACTGAACATGGTCTCCAGGGGTAGACAGGTGTTACAGTGTTTAATTATCATGTGAGTTTCATACTTTACCATTCTAAACAGTGCCATTCATATTGATAGTGTTTGTCATGGCTGAGGCTCTGAACAATCCTCACTTATCTTTTTCAGCTGGCTCCCTCTGCTGGTTTTTCCTAGCACTTACACAGCCAACAAACCACTGGTATGATGTGACACTTTGTACTCTTTGCACCATGGAACATGTTGTACCTTTACTACTGTGCAGTACTTAAAAACAACGGATCAGGTCTTCAGAATTACCTTTAAATTAGGAAATTGATTTGGTGCATTTCATGCCTGCAGTTAGTTTAGGACACTTTGCGTAAATTCTCAATACGTATAAATAGCAATACTGACTACACTCCTCTGTGCTGCAGATATCTTCAAGAGGAGTTCAAAAAATTCTAACATCAAGATCAGTATACAAATAATGTGTTGTACTCAGCCTGTGAAAACTGTTTAATAATGTGCAATCTTCTGGAGGAGCTTTGTTAAGTGTGTGGGGAAAAAAAACAAAAAACACAAAACAAGTTAAGAACAGAGAAATCTGCATAGCTAGCTTGGGATATGTAGTTTGAGAATTTAGAAAAATGCATTAACAAGTTACAGAGGGTCTATAGAGATGGCTATTTGTTGGAAGGATCCTGACTCATATTAGGGACCAAATCAAGATTTTTTTGGCCCCTGTTGCATTTTTTAAATCACTAGTGTTGTGAGTCCCCAGACATTATTTAAGTGCAATAATAAATCACTGGAGTACAACCTGAAATTGCACACACCGATTTAAAACAGGTGGAAAAATGATTCACACGTCAGACAGAGCATCACATCTCTTCCCTCACGACAGGTTTACTGCTGGTCGCTTAACGACTTGTTCATTTTACCTCACACTCGTCTTTCGGCGTGGGGCACCTCGCTCCATCCCTTCAACACATCTCAACATTGGTGGGTGGAGCGTGCAAGGAAGCGAGCTGACAGGAACGCCGGGCAGGTGTTTTCCACACGGGCTCTGTAAAATTCAAAAACTCACTGACGAGGAGAGCTGCGAGCTGCTGTTTTCGGTCTCTGCTTCATAGTCATAAATGTGATGAGGACTTGTGTAGCTGCATATTGTAGTGGTGATGTTCCAGGTTAATGTGTCAGAACAGTTGTGGATGTCCATTTCTTCATGTTCTTCCAGTTCAGACTGTTGTTATCCTACACTGGTACACGGATTGTCTGCTCGGTTTCATCGAGGGAAACGTTTGTGGGAGAGTGGTACAACTTTGCTGACACAATAGAGAAAACACAAAGCACTTGTTGATTTTAAGTTTTAGACAATCCTGCCTTTGCTATCAGCTACTCTGTACATAATGTTTGTAAAAAAAAAAAAAAAACAAAGAAAGAAAAACAAAGAAAAAAAGGCCAACATTTGATGTTATATACTATTAAGGTCATAACTATGAGTGGAAAAAGTGGAAGTTTACAGGTCTTCACTCTGTAAGCATTTTTTCTCCCAAAGTTGAATGAAGGATAAATATAGAGAAGTATATTATGTATAACAGTAGTGTTGAAATTGCAATTGTGTTTAGATACTTTATATTAAATGTGCATCAGAGTCCTATAGAGATGGAAATTATTTAAGAAGAGGATAAAGATGATAATTCAGCTATTTATTTCTATAAAAAAAGCAATGTGTATAATGTTGGCATGTTTGTGTTCAGCATCAATCATTAAGTTGCCTTCTTAGCTGTTCTGCTACTGTGATAAGAAAATTATTAGATGTTTAAAGAGCTTTGATTGCCTGCAGGTTAATAACGTTTCTCTTTATTTGATCCAGTCTGTTGTTGCACTAGTGAGAAAAAAAAAAAAGATATACTTCAGATGTTTATTATAAGAGTGTTGTTTTTTAATGTTTAGCTATTTCTCAATATTTGACAAAATAAGATGCACTTTTTTTCCTGAACGCTTTTAACGGCCCGTTAGCTAACAGTTGCATCAGGAAAACGACAGCGGATTCGGCAGGTCGTTTTCTGTTGTGGTACGAAACTAACTGTTTACTCACATGTTTGGTTTCATGGTAAGAAAGTTGTGGAAAAGCTGCGATCACATATAAACTTCTGTGACTGAACAGACGTACAGTTAGCCTCTTTTCTCTCACGCCATCACTCATGTGTCATCGAATGGGAAGTTAAATATTGAAAGTGGTACAACTGCATCAAAGTGCTTTTTGAGTTCATCGCCAATATGACCTTATGCTCACCTGTGTGTTTGTTACTGTCTTTGTTTTAGCTTTGCATTACTGCTGTAAATTTCAAGCTCATACCAACAGTACATCTGCTTTATTGTGAAAATGGACCTGCTGACATGTTTCAGAGCCTGTTCGCTCTAAAACTTCAGATTAGAGGTGCCATGTACGCCAGAGTTATTTTTGGCTTACATCCATGAATATAAAGCAAAACCATTTCTAATAATTATTATTATTTTTGTTTAATTTTTTTTTTCATTTTTTGAAAAAAACTGACGCATCATTTATTAACAGAGGGGTTTCCTCCTTCAATTCATTTAATATTTTAAATCGAGGTCTGTTCCTTTTCTGTTGTGGTTACACTGGTGCATCATACTGTGTAACTGAAAAACAGTGTGTGAGTGTTCATGTACCTCTCTGTACATATTTTATTAATGAATGATTGTACTCTGCCCGTTCATCTGAATAGTATTTTACACATTACCTCAACACTTATCTGGGCAATTAAGTGTGCATTTTGTATTTGTACTTTCTCATTTTTGACTGCCATCGACAGGTATGCCAACATCCATCAACTTCAACCATGTTGCTACGACGATCAAATGGATTCTGTTGCTGAAAAACCTTCCCTAAAGATGATCAGCCCTCTACAATGACTGCAACAGATGGAAATGTTTTACTACTCATTTTCACTCATTTGTCGTGATCAATAAAGTTGCTTTAAATTGTGCCTCTTTGTTTTAAGTGTTTTGAAAGAGATCGTAGCTCACATTTGAAGGGTCAGATTCAGTTTCATTTTGAACATCAGTTCACCATTAGGTCTGTCTGGTCTGACATTGTTTCTTGTTGAATTCCTTAAAGATTTTTTTTCAATGGCCTCTGGCCTCATGACACAATGCTAATGTGCAAAGAAGGCTAAAAAACATCACTTTTTGAGACAGGAACTGCACTGATGCTGAACGCAATAAAACACCATAAATGATAAGAACCATAAATCAAAGTTAAGTCACCTCCACTGTATTTGGCTGTGAGAAGAAATTTCCTGGAATAACAAGACCAAAACTGTCATAACAGAGACCCTAGAGGTAGGTCAGAAAGTGTTCCTTTAATTAAACCTGCGTCCTGCAGTGGCAACTATTGAACTAAACTATTTTTTACATGTAGGCTGTGTACATTGTTGCACAGATTTTCTAACTCTTAGGGGCAAACCTTTGCAATGCATTGCACAACTCTGCAGCAGAGCCAACAACTTTTTTTTTTGTTGTTGTTGCTCAGCACTGTTTCTACCTTTAATGAGCTTTCATGTGACAGACTTGTTGCCCCACCTTGCAGGGAAAGAACAGACGAAATGAGTTTGGTTAGCGATCGGTTGAGTTCCAGTTCATATTCCCAAACAGCACTACAGGCAGTCTACCTGCAGAACTGGTTCACCTAAACAGAAAGCAGAGAGTAAGTGTTATAGTCTGACTTCATTGCTTATTTCCCGGTATCTTGTTTGTTTAGGCCTATGTCTGTTTATGAGGACAGCATTGAATATTTAGTATCATCTGAGAGGAAACAGCAGTAAATAAGAATGCAGCTCTCAGAGAATAGGCTAAGTGCGATAATGTAACACTTCAAACAGGCAATTGCACACATAGTTGTTGGTTGTTTTTGATCAAATGTTAGTGTGCATGGCTTCACATCTTACTAGTAGTAATGAGGAAGGTAAGTTTCTAGGAGTGCTGCAGGCACCACAAGCTCACCTGATACCATTAACTTAGAAATATTTGTATTTTTTAACATCACATATCAACTTTAAATGGCTAGTAAACTTAAACTGAAGGAAAAAAAACTGTTTATGAACATACAAACATATTTCCATTTACATATTTGTGTTTTCTTCTTTTTTTTTTTTTACTTATGGGCCTGTTGCTTTGTATTTACTTGTACTTATTTTTAAATTTTCGTCCCAATAAGTAAATAGCTTAAATGAAAGTAAATAGGATAAATACATATCTGGAATTTTCATTTGTCATAGCACTGAGAAGTGACATTTAGACACATCTCTTTCGTGAAGCATTGTCCTGTTTACGCTGAATAATCCACCGACTTCACTGAACGGTTTTGTTTTACACTTTACACCAAAATTATAGTCCCTATTAAATAATGAAGATAGAAGTAACTGGGATTTGGGTTTTGATTTTTTGTTTGTTTGTAATATTTGTTCTTTAATTTGGGGAGACAAAAATTGCAAAAAAAAAAAAAAGAAATAGGATAACAATATGAGGTTTCAAAAAAATTGTTTACCATGAAAGGCCTATAAATTCTAAAGTATAATTTGTAGACAATGTCATGGAATTTGTATAAGTGAACCACTGGTTGTTAATGCCTTTGTAAGTCATTTGACTGCAACTCTGTTTTGGTCATTTCAAAAATCTATAACTTTATAATCTGACAAGGAGCATCTGAAAGCCCCATCAAATCATTTTAAGATGAAAATAATTAATTTAACAGCGTTCTCCTATTTTTGCAGCCACACATCACCCTGAACACTTCAATGGGTGCACATAGTTATGTAGCCTAAAGCTGAAATTAAAGGATGTATTGGTAACATTTCTACGTAGATGATTGGTACTACATGGTATCTCTGTGTCTTCAGTGATTGAGAATCTCCATGGTGATGGTTTATAGTTGTCTGTTGGACCTTCATGTTTGGGTGAGAGCTCACCTTCAGTATTTTTTCAGCTGTCTTTATTTTCAGTGAAGACAAGAAAATAAGACTTTGTTGCAGGCTGTGTGCATTGTTGCATAGATTTTCTAACTCTTAGGGACAAACCTCTGCAATGCATTGCACAACTCTGCAGCAGAGCCAACAACATTTTTCGCTCAGCATTGTTATTTCCTCTAACGAGCTCCTACATGACAGACGTGTTGGCTCATCTTAGGGAAAGAACAATTTTAACAAGATTAAGGATGGCTCAGTTTAATCAAATATTCAAAACAACGCTACAGGTACAGTACGTCTACCTGCAGAACTCGTTGTCACACACCTTAACAGTAAACAGTCAGTGTTATGATCTGACTTCATTGTTTACTTTTCGGTATCTTGTTTGTTCGGGCCTATGTCTGTTTATGAGGGCAGCACTGAGTATTTAATATTATCTGAGAGGAAACAGCAGGAAATAAGGATGCAGCTCTATGATAATAGGCAAAGTGCAGTGATGTTGCACACCGAGCAAGCAATGGGACTCCATTTTCTGCATTGTTCTCCTGTGTGTGCTTGCAGAGGCTGGGAGTGGCTTCCTGGGTGCCGGAGCTCTGGCCATTCACACCTGCATCACATTCCTCTTCATCAATAGCAGTGTAGAACCACTCTCCATCCTTTGCCAGATTGTTTCTGTTGTTTGTGAAACTTATTTCTCTAGAGATCATCTTTAGCATCATTCTCTCGTGTTTTTTCATGTTGACTTGTACTTTGTGTTTTTCCCTGCTTCCAGTGCCATTCTCAATCGAGCTCCAATGCTCAGCCACAACTCTGCCCAGCCTCTCACCTCCAGTGCTGTAAGCCTTCCTGCCTCTGCCGCCTCACCTTTTGCTTCTCACCATCGGCGTCAACAGCATCTCCAGCTTAGCCTTTACCATTTGCCTCATCTGTACCATCTTCAACTCTACAGTAAAACCCCTTTTTACCCCTTTCCCCTTGTCTTGGTGTCTTGCATTTGGGTCCAGTCTAAAAACCTCCACTACACGGTCACACTATGTTCTCAAAGAGCAGTGTAAGACAGCTGCAATGCATGAGCCAAAGTTTGAACTGTAGGATGTTTAAAAGTTATTGCATAACTTAGCACTGCACTGTTTTCAGCCAGCCTTTTAAAGTGTCACACCAGCTCAGAGTTGCAACTTGCAGCATGATGGGTAATGTATGCTGTTTTTCCAGTGGGATTTGAATAGAAGGAATGTTAGGTACATTGTGACTTTTCTGATAGACATTAGAGAAAGAGCAGACTCAGTATACTTGTTTTTACTTTGGCTTTAGATAAATATTTTATGAATCCACTCACAGATGTCTGCAAAGAGGGTGTGAATGTCTGCAGTCCCTGTGGTATGTTGCATAATTACAGAGTCATTCAGTATAAAAGCTTTGATGGCGTGGCGGTTTTGTAGTATGGCCTGGACTTGTTACATTTTAATCACTTTCATGACTTAGTTCCTTATGTGAGTGCTTTCTCATGGGTTCAACAGAGAAGCACTATGGGACAGAGATGGACAAAAAACACGCTCATTTTACAAGATAAATTCAGGAAAATTAAGTGTTTATTCATTTGTTTTTGCCACTGGCACGTGACAAACATGATATAAACCACTAAAAACCCAAATTATAGCCTGTTATGTCTTAATTGCCCCAAAGATGATGATCACCCAGTTTCTCATAGCTGTTAAACTGTGAACAAAGTTGCTAATTAGTGAGTAGGAAATACAGGATTTTAAAACTAATCGCCCTGTATTTGTCTTTGTTACTTTATTTGTCTTTCTAATTAAAGCTCTCCCAGTTCTTTTTGGCTTCTGATTGTGTTTTTTTTACTCTGAGGGATTAACACTGTTGTTGAACAGAAGTGAGGACAGGGTTCAGGTCTGTTCTAACACCATTTGCCACTTTGGCACAGCATTTCGGCTTCTTTTTTTTTTCAGAGCCTTTTTTTTCCATGTGTTCTGATTTTCTGCCTTGCTAAATGGTGATCGTATGGAAACAACTCTTGCCTGTGGTTGACCTTTTATGGAAAATATTCATGAAGACAGAAGTGGATGAGGAAGGAATATCTGATGGCTAATAATACGGCTATGATTTAAATGGAAAAAAATGAATGAACTCGTCTTATTAGATGATGATAAAACCTTTATTTTGTTAAAATGCTCTCAATTCTTATTTAGCATTTCCACTATTTTTTAAATGATATAACTTAACGTACAGAAGGCACTTACAAAAACAAGTTAAATTACAGATGCTGTTATAAACATTAAATCACTGATTGAAAAAAACATGACATAATGATAAAAACAAGAAATGAACATTGGCACCATCGGCAACTTTTGAATGGTACATCTCAAAAAAAGAAAAATTAGCATTATTCAAGTCTACAGTACAATAGAAACAATAATCATTTGTTATCAATGGAATAAT
>JAPZDX010000019.1:1292974-1313709 GCA_029783625.1 Naso annulatus | reverse complement strand
CATAAATGTTTGCCTTTTGTCCAATTTTAAGACATAAATGAAAATATGATACCACTTTTTAGAGATTCAGATTCGGGGATATTTATTGATCCCAATTTGGGAAATTCTCTTATTGCAGCAATAATAAGATTTTAACACAAAATACACAATACAATAAACAAAAACATGGTAATATAAAATAGAACAAAGAAGAAATACTATTAATAAATGTAAACTGGCATATAAACATATAACAACAACAAAAATTAAATAACATAAATAGCAAAATAGCAATAGACTATATACACGACAGTGAAGGTGCATTTATAAATAAATTAACCTGTGGATGTGCAAAGTTATTATTGTTCAACAGTGGAGTAAGTGGCTGACCAATAGCTGAGTTATGGAATAACTGCTGAGTGTAATAGTGAATAGAACAATGCAATGAAAAAAAAACGTGTAAACATTTATTGTGCAAAACTCACTCTGTTAGACAGAGAGGAGTTGTAAAGTCTAAAGGCTTTGGGCAGGAATGATTTCCTGAAGTGGTCCTTGTGACAGCAGAGCTGGATCAGTCTGTTGGAGAAAGAGCTCCGCTGTCTGTCCAGGAGGTGATGAAGAAGGTGCTCCAAACTATCCATGGTGGATAACACTTTGCTCAGTGTCCTCCTCTCCACCACCTCCTCAAAGGTGTTCAGTTTGCAGCCAATAACAGAGCTGGCCTTTCTGATCAGTTTGTCCAGTCTGTTAGTGTCTCCGGCTCCGAGGCTGCATCCCCAGCACACTGCAGAAAAGAACAGCGCACTGGCATCAACAGACTGGTAGATGATCTCCAGCATCTTGCTGCACACTTGGAAGGAACTCATGATGATGCATGTGATCACAGATAATCACTGGTCGAGCTCAGGTGTCAGGCATGTAACAAATGTGTTTTGCTGTGAGGGAAGAAAACAAAATTAAAGTGTCCACCACTTCATTTGTACAAAGATGGACTGACTAACTGTACCAGGTCACGTAGTATTGAAGCTCTCCGGAGACCAGACCTTCTGTGGTGGTGGTGTCTTGATAATCATAAATGGAGGCACAAATCAGGCAAACTTGTCTGAGTTAATCTGTATTACTCTGTTTCTAAGTAATGTTGGCTGTAAATGTCCACAAACTTCTTCAATAAATCCAAGTAAATGACCACATTTTCCCTTTTTACAAAGCATCTGGAAAAGTAATTTATTTGGTTTGAAAGAATAATTTGTGATTCTAGAAACATGTTTTTGTTTGTTTGTTTGTTTTTTGCTGAGAGTTAAATTAGATACAGTTTCATCACTAAAATTGAGTTACGCTCGCATCTGGTTAGCTTATCTTAGCACAAAGGCTGGAAGAGAGTATAAAGTAATTTTAAAAAGGCCAGTTAGGTTACCAGCAGTCAGAAAACCAGTGTTAACTCCTGGATCTCACTCAGAAAATGGTCCATAAATAATGTAAAATAATATATAAAAAATGTATCAGTCAGAACAGTTTAAGACATACCCTATATTATGTCTTATACGCAGGGTTTTTTCTGGATTTAACTAAAGAAGTATTCAAGTTTTGGGGGGGCTGGTAGCTTTATTCTGTCACCTTGGCATAAATGCAGGTTAGCTGTTTCCCTTTCCTTCAGTTGTTGGGTTTTTTTTTTCGTTGTTTTTTTTAATTTAATTTAATTTTTTTTCGCGAAGCTAAGTCTTGGTGCTAAACTTAACCAGTTCATATCTTACATATGGATATATGAGAGTGAGAATGTTCCACATATTATTTCCAATGCAGTCTGCATCTCAGCAAAATGGCGATAGTAATCCTGCTCTCCAGCGCTCTTGGGTTCAGTACAATTACCATTATTATTCTTATTAAGTGACACTTTTCTGCTTGTGCGTTTTTGTCCCCCTTGGCTCTGTAGTGCCGCAATCATTAAACATCAAAGTGGTAAAAAAAAAAAGAAAAGAAAAGAAAAAGAGAGAGATAAGACATCCTCCCTTTGAGGTCTGCTTTACTGTACGCACATTTCCAGTATATGTCCCTCATTCTTCTTTTATTCCCTCTGCTTTGTCAGATCCAATTTGTGTTGGGTTTTCAAGTTTAATCCAAGCAGGAAACCATCAAACGCTGTGGCTGTGCACACATCAACATTTACTGTACGCCTTCGCATTCACATCCCTTTTTTGTTTCTTTCTTTTATTTTCTATAAAAAGCACACTGTAAATCTAGTTTGCCCTGCCTTTTGTCTTGCGTTACTATTTGGCAAGAGTTGACATAATTAGAGGTGAATAAACTCTCAATCATGCATTATAATGGAAAAATCAGAATCCTTTCATTTCAAAGTCTTCAATCTTTTACTGGTGTGTAATTTAGAAATTAATGGATTAGGTTTCCCTTCAATGCAATCTTGTCTTCCTGCAGCCTAGAATGTAATCTCAGCCAAATCAAATGTCTTTTTGTAACCTCATTACATATGCAGTAACCTTAAAACTCATTAGTCCTTAGGAAATTAAAAAAAAAAAAAAAAAGAAAACTGTTCGTGTGGGGTCATAGTAGCTCTTTTTAGTTGTTGTTCTGGTCTCTCAGTCACATTTCTTTTCATAGAAGGACAGATGTTGTTTGAGATGAATTGGATATGCAGTCATAGTTGCCTCCTTACTTAGATCTTTCCACTCTTCTTTGCCTACTGAAAAATGACCTTCACATCCGAAACATAAATAAAAATTTTGGAGACACAGAGAGAATTAGCTGCTCTAGCTTAATTTTGTGCTTAATGTACTGTCCTCCTAAAAGGTAATATATAGTTTTTTATTGATCTTCGGACTTGTAACAAGGAACATTTGCCAATATGTTTTATTGCTTTGCAAGAACACTCTTTCCCCCAAATGTTTATGTATACAACAGTGAGCCCCTTAAGACTTGGGAGATGTCCTGTCAGTTACAGTTCATTTTGACAGGTTCTGACTGCATAAAAATGTTATCTTAACATTTTAAACGACTCCTGCAGCCAAATCGATTTATTGCTGTCTGTCCAACCTAATCCTTCGACCATCAGACATAATATTATAATATTAGCCTATATTATACAGTATTTAACAACAGATTCAAACCATTTGATAATGTTTGCTTAAATATATAATATTCTGTACTGAACTGTAAACTACAAACCTGGCCCTTTGTTAACACAGTAAAATTAACTTCAGGGTCAAAGGGTCTGCTAATGAAGAGGTCTTTCTTCCATCTGCCCTTTAATTTAATGCACTTTTGTGATTATGCAACAGCAGTCACATGTTAAACGTGTATCATGCTGATTGTTATTATTATTTATGTAATATTCCATGTTCACAAGAGGTATTTCTTGAGCAGAATCATTTGACCTAGGGGGAAAAAAAGATTTAGACTGGAGCATTGTATAGATTTAGAAAAGATTTTTTTTATCTATATGACAACCTAGTTTTTTCCGGGACAAATTCAAATTAGTCTCCATTCCTTTTATTATACTCGCAATATGAAGCATATGTGTAACTTTCCATAACTCAGAGTAAATTTAATTTGCATAGGACATATTGAGACAGTTTATCAAAATGTCTTTAATAATGTATGAAGACACAAAAACAGAATACTTCAACATATGTGGTTTGTGATTGAACATAAACCACCGGTTGTGTTGGTTGATATGCAATAAGTCACACTTCAGATTCTCTGGCAGGCAGTTTCCAGCTCATGGGAGCGTAAAAACAAAAGCTGCTTCTCCAGTTTTTATAGATGACTGCTGATATTTTTGAAAGGCGAAAAACGGACGACCTGAGTGATCTGGAACGTCTTAACTCTCAACTGTGTCAGATATTCTGAGTTTTGTGCCAAAATATTCAGAGCTAGGTCTAAGGAGTTTTTTAATATTCATATTTTGCCTTCTCCACCTTGTCAAATCCTCAGGCTTTTAGGTCAGACCACCAGTTCTGTGATCAGAGCATCTTTCAGGCAATCTTCTGAGTTATTTCATTACAAGGCTAAAAAGATGACCAAGACTTTGAATCTCCCCTTGTTGTAAAGATGTGAGGACAACACCCCCCCTTCACATTTCCTATGTTCACCTTCTTAAAAAACCTTCTTAAAAAAATCAAACTGACCACCAAACCAATGTCATCAGTGCTGATATTTGTTATTAATTAAAGCAATAAATTCCTGCGTGAGTGTTATATTGACAGAGAAAGTTATATTGACATTAAAACCTTCTTAAAAAATAGAACCAACCACATTTAATGTCATCAGTGCTGATGTTTAATGTTTTTAATTAAAGCGATAAATTATTGTGTGCGTGTGTATGTGTTATATCGACAGAGAAAGAATTCCTCTGTTGCAAATTCTCTTTTTGTTCTGACACCAGTGAAATAGTTGGTATTAAGAAAGAACCTAATAATACATTAACTTGGATATCTTTTCTCCATCTCTGGGTATCAGTCTGGATAATCATGCTCAAAAATGCATACTGATACCTGTTGGCAATGCCGGTATGACTGAGCAGAAGAAGATTACTCAGCCAGTATAAAAATGATAATATTAATTAGGGTTGTCAGCATTAACACGTTGAATTGCAATCAATCAGCAGGCCAAGCATAACACTTTTTTATTTTTGTTATTATTATTTTTTTAATGATGTTAATTGTGTCCTTTCAACATACCCTTAGGCTGCCGCAGCAGCTGCTTCCTCCTGGCAGTCATAGAGAAGAACGAACAATACAGTACAGAATGGCTCATTTTTTTCTTTTTATTTGTGTCCCTCTCGAGTTCCAGACAAGAAGATAAATGCCATTCTTTTGACAGCGCATAGAGTAACAAGGAAGAGACAGGCAGAAGTCACTCATCACTATTTAGCTTAGCTCAAATACTGGTCAATGAGAAGTGCTAGCCTGCCTCCGCCTAAAGTCATCAGATGAACTCTCCAACAACTCCAACAGTCCTGTGTATGTAGCACAATATATGGGGAAAAAAAGAACACTCATATAGCTATGTTTTTCTTTTGTTGTGTACTTCTTTTTGTGCATCAGCCAGACGTTTTACCACTGTCTGTCTCATTCTGCAACTGTTTGACTTGGCTGTCAAACTGAATGTTTAATCACTGCACATGCAAACAGTTTGTCACAACAGATGATTGACTTGCAAATAAATTATGACTGTTTTGTAGATATTTTTCCCCAAACTTTTGTTTAATGTCCACACTTGCTCCAATTAGTTTAGAACTGTTTAAACGCAGTTATGCTAATGCAATTAACAAAATATAGAATGATTTGAGTACAGGACATGGCTTCAAATATATGCTCTGACATTCTATTTATACTCCCCTTAAGGAAAAATGGGTGGCAGAGAAGCATATATTTCTTCCTCTTCTTCTTCTTCTTCTACTTCTTCTTTTTTTTAGATGCAGTCACAGTTCTAAAGAGAGTTGAATAATGTTAACAGAAACAATTGCATGAGTTTATCTGAACCTCATCCTGTGTCAATCTTGTTTATGATTTTTTTTATCAAGCACAAGATCTTGGCCCCTCATGAGCTGGATTTTACAGTAAAGAATTTTGGCAACAAAGCATGTTCTTAATCTGCTCTGGCACTAACAAAAATACAGTGATGGATATAACTGAGTGCAATACAAACCATGTGCTGTTTTTCCTTACAATTGCTTTGCTCCTTGTGCTTAATGCAAAATCATTCAGTCTGCATGTCTGCAAAATCATTTAATTCTGCATGTTTCCAGATGGCAGTATTTGAGTGGCACACATTGGCACAGTAACATTTATTTCTTTTCTGATGAACCAACATGATAAGTGAGACATTTAAATGTATATTCTGAATTAGAATCTTCCCAATCTTTGCACTGTTTGCACTGTTTTCTCTTAATAGTAAGTGTAATATTTAGTTATCTTCAGAAGCTGCGGTATAAGTAGAAAAAGTATGTACAATATTAAGATAGCCAGCCTGTAACATATCCTGTGTAAACATGTAAGATCCATAGATTGTAATGAGTTCCATCCAAATACAGACCATTTAATCTCAAGAGCACTGGCGAATGTGTTTCTCCTCAAGTTAAATTCCATATTTAAACTATGAGAAACTGAATGTAACTAATAATGTGACAGCTTTAGCTTTATAAAGTGCATTAACAAGAAACCGAAGAGCACAACAAGATTCTAACCCTTGGTTCTGTCTGTCACATGGTTTGATCCCACTTGCATAAAGTGTGTCTGGTGTGCTATACACGTCCATAGTTGTGCAAAATTGTTTAAAAGACACATTGACCATGGCTGCACTGCTGCCGAAATGTGTTTTTTAATTACCGTGATAACCAACACTGCAGTTTATTTTAATTCAGCCCACATAAACTGTCCTGTGTTAGCATTTGCTAGAGTGCCAAACGTGTGTTTCTACAATGCCAAAAATAGTCCCCAACAAATGCACAGGTTCCTCCAGTCTGAGTAACATTTACTATTTACCTACTGCTGAAGGACATTATTGTGCACCTTTCTTTCACAACCAAGATGTTTCTTACTAACTGGCATTTGTTGATCAAGCGACCTAAATAACATGCATAACTGGACTGTCCAATTTACCCTTCTCTTTTAAAGCTGCTTTAGACTGTTGGAGGATTCTTTGGCAACAGAGCCTGTCACATGCAATGGAAACATTTTCGCTACACCCATAACTGCTACTAAAGTTGTGAAGAACTTCGAAGAGTCTTCTCACATCACTTTCAAGCCTGATTGTATCTTTTTGAGAGAATCCGGACCTCCATTTACCGTCCACACTGTCATCAAACAAAGATAATAACTGCTTCACCGCTGTAGCAGCCACCTTGCACAGTTTACAGCATGGCTTGCGTAACGCCATAAACTTCTTCAGAACATGCACTCAAAACAAGGGCTGCAGGGACTTCTGTTTGGATTTCAGGAGGGACTCGATGTCTGCTTTGCCTCTGGTAGCCTTACTCTCCTGCCTGCCATTGGGAAGTGTTTTATGGATTGTGTTCTCAGTTAGCATCCAAAAACAATCTGCAGCAGTTCATTCAGTTTGTTTTCAAAAGGAAAAACAGATTGGAAGAGTCACTGAAAGAATGCATTTTAAATGTTGCATCAGCGCACATTAGTTGGATTATTATCTTTGCATATCACACACATTCTTTATACTTTGAATCTGCCTGCCAGATTCTTTGAAGATTCTGTCCTCCTTTTTCACTTTACTGCCATTACAGCTTTAAACATTTATTTTACACTATTTATTTTACATTCTTCATTTTTTTATTGTAAATCTTTGACTTGATGTTGGCAGCACTTGATTTTATTTTAATTTTTTTTTATGTTTATTGTCATGCACCGAAATACAAAGGCAGATTTATTGTGTGTGAAAACCTACTTGGCAATAAAACCTTATTCTGATGACAAAACTGGAAAAGACAGTTTTAGACTGTTGTTTCTTTGTCTTCTACCTCGAACTTTTGCCAAAAATCCAATGCAGTATTCCAGGAAATACACTCATATTAGACATCTCCCTATTTTTATTCTAACCAACACAGGTAGTAGCCTGGCTAATATGCTGCAAGCTGAAAAGTAAAAGTGTGGAGCTTAGGCTAGTTGTTGGGCTTTGAACAGGATAAAAAACTATAAATGTTTGCCTTTTTTAATTAAACTAACTATCTTTACCTACCTTATCTTTACCATAATTGGCAGGCAAAATTTAAATATTGTCATTTTTGTCTTTCGATAGGGTTCCTAAAATGATAAAAATTACCAACTTTTTTTCTTTTTTTAAAATTAAATAGTTTCCATGGCATTTTCGATGATGGTTGATGAAAATGCTTCTGCCAGGCTAGGCAAGCTAGGCAACAGTAAGTGTCTACAACAATGATCATTATTAGCACTACTGTAGGCTTAATCGTGATTCTTATTCTCATTGACTCACATTATGACGTTTTCGCAAAGTATTATAGAATTCATATAACTTCTTTGGTCATTTAAACCTTGTTAACAGCAGCAAAATCAAACTATGAATACATTCCAGCTGTTAAGATCAGCTTAACCTTCAATAGGTTAATTGAGGGATTGTTTAAGGGAATCTGTTCTCAGAGTGTTGTTTTATGGTCAGAAAGTCCAGGATTTCCCTTTTACTTCACTTAATTTCTAGTAGTTAGAGATTAGTTTTTTTAATTCATGTTAGAGAGAAACTTTGCATCTCATTTTACTGAACCCAAATGATGATACCACTGTTTATGAAAACCAATCTTCTTTCTCTAAATGTCATACATAATAAGCTCTGCAATGCTGTAATCAGTACGACTGCACCCTTTCAGTGTAAAATGACAATATAATTGATTGCAGTTTACCTTAATTTTACGTTTCCTTATCGCTTAAGTAATTATTTGTTCCGTTAAAAAAAAATACAAAATTTGTTTATGTCACCTAAAATGTCAGACCTTGACTACTGACTTGCAACCATGTAATGTTTGTAGCGAGAGAGTTTTTTTTTTACATTCCTCTACTATAGGGTGGTGATATCTGTGCACTTCCCTAAAATCTTAGGGACAGAAAAAGGTCCAATGCAGAGGGGACTTGTCAGTACCGAGAATAAAAGTTTGCAGTGTCACAACCGTGTTATGTTGCTTCAGGTACTGTCAGTGACAAGCTAACAAGCAAATGAACAAAATAAATAGAGGATCTCTTGAAAAACAGGTTTTAATCTCATTGATGGGTTTTTTTGTTGTTTTTTTTAATTGTTTTTTTTTTTATCTTGTTAGATAAAGGATATGGACTGATCGATGCTACCTACACTTCTGATTCATCTGCTAGTCTCAGATTTTGGTTCACACCAAACTCATCTGACTCCTACATGTTTGGGCTTCAGCTAGTTCAAACATTTATGACTGAATCTCTCTTTTATCATGTTTCTTCTTTGCTTACATTATCCATCTTGATGCACACTGCTTTTACTGGTAAACCTAGTGCATGCAATGTTGTTGGGCGGGGCATGACATCTGTGTTTCATAGATCTTCTCCATTTAAAAAAATAAAAAAAGTTGTTGTTAAACAAAATATTAATCATGGTAAAGTATTTCAGAAAGTGTCTGGAGAAGACTAATAACCTAATTTTTTATTGGTAGTGTTTATTGTAACTTTTTCCTGTTTATGTTATTTAGTAGAATGTCGTATTTTATTCTTTTGCATCATTTTGTGGCATTGTTCTTCTTCTGATTGTTCTTGTTCATTGTCAGTGTTTTTCCCTTGGATAATGAGAACAAATACACATATTTATACTCCTGCATGCATGGGATATTTATACATATTTCACATATATGATTCATACATCCTTATTCAGCCATGCCCTTGAATTAAATTAACTAATGAATACGCAACATATAACTGAGAGAAACTAGAATTTACTGTCTTGTTTTCGATTACTGTTTTACAGTAATGCATGTCCTCTGTTTTTTGGCTGCTGTACCAGGGCCTATCAAAGTCTGGTTATTCAGAAATGAACTGAAATGACATGCAGTATTGATAAGCTTAAGAGTAGCAGTGATATGTGTTTTTTTTAACTCTCTGCCATACACACTGATGTCTTTCACTCTGTCTTACACAGTTCTTATTGTCAGTGCACAGCATATGAATGTTTCTCACTATCGATCCATCTCACTTTCTCTCACAGGTGGTGAAGATGATGATCATTGTAGTGGTGACCTTTGCCCTGTGCTGGATGCCGTATCATGTCTACTTCATTGTGACGGGTCTCAACAAGCGGCTGAGCAAGTGGAAGTACATCCAGCAGGTTTACCTGTCAGTGCTGTGGCTGGCGATGAGTTCCACCATGTACAACCCCATCATCTACTGCTGCCTCA
The DNA here is from genome assembly GCA_029783625.1 of Naso annulatus. Lineage (NCBI taxonomy): Eukaryota > Metazoa > Chordata > Actinopteri > Acanthuriformes > Acanthuridae > Naso > Naso annulatus. Next base: position 1,303,841 of record JAPZDX010000019.1, on the reverse strand, counting down.
ACAGCAGGTGGGTAACAACAAAGGACTGTTGACATCCAGAAAACTCAAATTTGCACCTGTACTCATCCATTTCAACATTGCTCCAAGTGAGACAACAAAAATTGAATTCATTACGTTGCATCACTTTTACGTAAGTATACAGTGTGTTTTATGATAACTAAAAAGTGTGTCATTAATTCATCAATTGTGAACACTGGAAGATAAACAGTTTGGAGTTTTCATCATTATCTTCAAATGGTAACAGACAGAAAGGTTAAAGCTCATCCCTTTCTTCAAAGGTGGAGACCCATCTGATGTAAACAGTTACCAGCCTATTTCAATAATTAGAAAAATTACAAAAATGTTTGAAAAACTTATTTTTAACTAGTTATTATATCAGCCAATAAAATATTTTATCTCCTTCCCAATCTGGTTTTAGGGAAAAATTTTCAACAACCACAGCTCTTGTAAAACTTACTAACAATGTGTTTTCATCTTTTAATAAGGGTCAACTTACAAAGTGCAATTTGTATTGATCTTTCTAAGGCTTTAGATTTGGTCGATCACTGTCTCCTCCTTGAAAAGCTGTATTCTCTTGGTTAAGTCAATGCACTCTCCTCTGGTTCAGTTCCTGTCTCCATAAAAGACATCAGTGTGTCACTTTTCAAAATTCTCAACTGGACTATTTAACAGTTAAAAGGGGTTTTCACAAGGCCCTACTCTCGGACCATGTCTCTTCTTTATATTCATTAAGGAGCTACCTGAAATATGTTCACATTTTTCACTTCGTCTTTATGCAGATGACATTGTTATCTAGGACACACAATTAATGCAGAATTCTTTGCTGTTCCAAAAGTGGCTTTACAGCAACAGAATACTACTGAATAAGAAAAAGTCCTACAGCATGATTTTTGGTGCGAGATGCAATGATTCATATCCTTGTGACCTGCACATTAATTTTATTGATGACTCACCTCTTGAGAATGTAAGTTAATTCAAATATCTTGAACTCTGGGTTGACCCTGAACCTTCTTTTAAGCCCCACATTGATATTATCAAACACATTTATGGTAGGTCACTTTATTGTTCAATCAGTTGTTTTACATTTTAAGTCAGAAAAAGAATTATTTTACAGTTTTTACTTCCTATCATTGAATGTGCTGACAACGCTTATCGGAGAACTGCTGACCCTTATCTTAAGCTCCTTAATACAGTACTTAATTCTCAATATAGAGTTTTTTTTAGATGTCCTTGCAGAACTCACCATTGTTCAATATAAGAATCTCTTGATTGGTTGAATCCTGAATCTGGAGGGCTATTTCACTGGGTTCTGTTCATCCAGAAATGTGTTTATTTTAATTGTCCCTCTTATTTGAAACAGTTTCTGGTTCCATGTAGATCCTCATATCCACTCAGTAATATGCAATGCCTCTTTCTTTTTTTGTTCCCAGAATTTTCAAAAAAAATTAACACAAGGTATTCAATACAGAGCTCCATCTGACTGGAATAATCATCCTTTAGATCTAGGACATCTTTCCCTTGCTTTAGGACATCCCTATTTTCTTTTCTTAAAACAAACTATTTATGCCTCTAATCTGTGTGTACTCATAATCAGACTGTTTTAATTGCTCCCTATGACAATGTAATTGATATATTACCTTAACATTGTATTACTGTATATGTAGTTTTCTTATTTTTATTTTTCTGTATTGTATTTCATCTTTCCTGTACCATTGTTAAGGGCTAGGGTGTGGGTGAGAGAGGGTGAGTGAATTGTCAGTGTTTTGTATTTGTAGTGTTTGTTATGTGTCTGGTATGTTGATTTGTGTTACAGGACAACACCAAGCATTTATTAAATTATCTTTATTTTAATAGCAATTTACAAGGAACCATAATGTAGAATAAGAAATTCCTTAAAAAGCTTTTAATTAAACCTGTGCACTCCATCTTAGCCAAGAACAGAAAAGTATCTTCCTCAATTCTTCTCGAGTACATTGTCTTTTTAATGAAATAGGTTGAAGACATTACAGTAACTATGGATTCCATCTACAACATCACTCAGTCTACTCATAAAATTAGATTTAATTTCTTTAAAAATAATTGTATCTAATGATGTCTGAGGTATCAATGAACACAGCCTCTGTGCATTCAGAGAAGGATCCACACTTAGGAGGTCAAGTACAGTTACTCTTCTGTTGAATACCTCAGCTAGTTATACTGTACTTCCACATCAATTTACCTCTTTTTCATCTTTACCCAACTGCCTTTCGATAAGCCTCAGGTACACCTAAAAACAATTTTGTCTCAGAGCCAACCTCTCGCACAGTACTGTGAACAGTTTGTGCTGCTTCTTGCAAAGGAAAAAAAAATCCTAAAATACGAATTCACTTGAATTTATGTTTTTTCTCTCTCTACTTTTCACCCCCCCCCCCCTTTTTTTAACTCTTCCCTCTTCTCATATGGCACCAGATTTCGAGCTGGCTTCAAGCAAGCATTGCGTTGGTGCCCATTCATCAAGGTGTCCACTTATGACGAGTTAGAACTACGCTCCACACGGCTGCACCAAACACGCCAAAGCAGCATGTACACGCTGTCTCGAACGGATACCACCATGATGGTGGTTTACAACCCTGCAGATGGGGATGGCGGTGCTGGTGGTGGCTCCGGAAGGAAGCACTCCCTGTCCACCAGGAAGAAAAGCTACATGATGTCTCACCACGCAGAGATTAGTGGATGCAACGATGGCAGTGCAAAGACGCAAAACGGAGGAGCTCCAAAATACTCAACCTGAGGAGTTATCTTTATTGAGGTTCAAAGAGACTCACAGAAAGACATGCGTGTACGTAATGTATTCACATGCATAATACGCTATATATAAAAACACAGATGTTTGCTTAACCTAGATGTAGAAGCATTGTATCAAAGTGGAAGTAGTTTCCTTAACATGCAGAAAATGGCCATGTGAAAATTTGGATTATTTAATATTTGACCTTGGTGAATGATGTGAATTTTTTTGAGATACATTGGAGCATGGATGGATTACTGAACAAGCTTCCTTTGCAGAGGGCCCGGGGCATCAGTTTGATGTGAATGAAGATGTTCTCATTAAAAACTCACACATCTCCCCATAACATTTATTTGCCCCTGAATCTTTAATATTATGAATCAGTCACTTGAGAGTGTGTTACCAACTCGTTAATTTTTTTTATATGTTTGATCGTTTTTCCCACATAAAACATTTGACAGTACGATACTGACTACTGTAAACCTACATTAAAATAAGTAAAGCAGTTTAAATAGACTTCACACCAGATATCTCTGGTTTTATAATAGAAAAAGATTTTTCTATTATAAATTTTTAGTGTAACATCTGTGGAGAGGAGTGTGTGGATCTGGGCCTTATTTCACACCACTGATTTGCAAGCAGGGCTTACAACCAGATCCCAGAATGTGGCAGCGTACCAGTGCACAGAGGAGTGCTGCCTGCATATTCCGTTAAATTTGTATGAGTCCTACAGAGCTCTTTAATCCTCATGCATGAGTCACAAGTATGGCATATTTTGATCAGTTAAACATCTAAAAAAAAAAAAAAAAAAATTACAGAAGAGGAAATCATCTCATGTTAAAATCTGGTGCTTTGGCAAAGATTTTTTCAGTCTTTCTTTACATCCATCATAGACAAACAGTTCAGCAGTTACTGTTCACATGCAAAACACCCCAGAAAAAGATGTAACAAGGGGACTATGATATGACAAGGGTTGGGGTGCGCTGGTGGGTTGCTTTTTACATGTCCGTGCTCATTGTCTCACAGTCCATCCATGTTCATGAGCAGCCCTAACAACGTATGAGGTAAAAAAAGAAAAGAAAAGAAAAGAAAAAAGCCTGCATTGTGCATTATGATGATCTAAATTCAGGGCCCTTCTCTTATGGTTTACCCCTTATCTAATCAGTCTCCCTCTGCATTAATGGAATATTGTAAATAGCTGTTCCCTCTACTTCCACCAAACATTCAGCTCTGATTAAGATTAGCATATGAACACAGTCGGCACCCTGCATGTTAAGGTCTCATTCCTGCAGTTCAAAAGATTGATAAAAAAAAATTAATTAGCTCTACTTTGAGATTCTCTATTAAAATATATATGCTGGGAACTTGATTATCTCAGATAAAATACATCATGGTGATTGTAATTATGTTGAGTGTGTCAAAGTTTTCATTTCTATCTGTAAGACTTAACTGTGAACTCTATGTTCTAGGATGCACTTTGCATCTATTTTTACATTCAAGTCAAAGCCATCTATAGAGAGTTGCCAGTCAAATAGCTGTTGATTAAAATCTTTCTGGCTTTATTTGTTCCTGTTTGGCAGTACTGAAACTGAGTTTGGCTTTCTGTTACATAAGGACCATTTTTCCTGGTTAGTGACCACAAGCCAGAGGCGAAATCCATTTTACATTTGTGGCAGGTCAATTAACAGGCAGCTGGAGAATGAGTAAAGCGACTAACTGCCTAGGAGCTAGTGGGTTAGTGTCTCTCATTTTTATATTTTAAACTATAAATAAAGCTGCACAGTTAAGTGCAATCAACCTTGGTTTATTTTCTAGACTATTGCTCTGTAGTTTTTTAAAAATGCCTTCAGACAATCAGGGTTCCATCTTAGGCCGTATTCAGACCAAATCTAGTGCAGGGCTGTCCGGCAGGTTTGTCCGGCGGTGGAAGTGTCACATAATTAACATAGCCGGCCCTATTCTGTGACGTCAAGTTAGGGTTAGGTGACTTTACTTTTAGCATTTACCTACTAGCCACTAAGGTAGTTGAACAACAACAGCTAATATTACCAACCTGAAATGCCGACTTGAACGACAACGCAACTCCAGGCGACATCCATGTCTTTTGGTATCCTTGTAGTCCCTGCAGGAGGGATTGTACAGCTCAGGATAGGTCATCACTGCCGCGATGAGTCATTCCTCCGTCTCACCAATGCTAAAAGCCGCTGCTCCATGGTAAACGAGTCCTTTATGTTTCCTCTACATCTTTTCCAGTCAGTCACTGGCAGATGCCCCTTTTACGTGATTGGATAGTGGAGCGTGACGTCGTGCTGCGTTCCTCCAAAAAAAAAAAAAAGTTGAACTGGTCTCAATTTTTTTGCCGCATCCGGCTATGTTTTTTTCTGGCAGCAGGCCTCGAGATGAATGGATGGAGCTCCGTTTTCGACGGATTGCCGGATTTGGTCTGAATGCGGCTTTAGTCTATCGTAGTTGTTTTTTCACCAGTTTCTTGCAGAAATTCTCCTCCCTCCTTGTGTGCACACCAAGTGTTAGAAGAGGTGTTCACCAAGCAATATGTTACCCTGTTCTATATTGGGTTTCCAATTTGACAAGTGGAACCATACTGTGACAAGTAGAATTATATAAACCATGGAAGCGATTTGTCCTTTCTCACTCACACAGTAACACAGGGACATGATCATGGACAGGGTTGAGCGGATGTTACTGTGTATGTGCTCATGAATGTCACTGCTGGGGATCAGGCATATTTATCTGTCATAAGTGTTTTGTTTGTTTGTTTGTTTTTTTTCCAAACATTCCTTCCCTTTAAGATTCTGCAAAATATTAGTGAAATGTCTTTTTTTTGAGTGTCCTGCTAGCTGCAGTCAAAGCTTTAATTTTGGGGGTTTAATAGTTTGTAGTGGTAAGTTAGATATGTTTTCACAATTTTAGAAAGGCCACTGGTCATTCATTTTGTCAGATATGGAAGAAAATTAAAGCTTAAATCTTTTAGACTTATAAACAATGGCAACCACAGAGATACATTAAAATTGTTATCAGTTATTCTAACCAGTAGTTCTGAATGTTCAGACTTAATGAAAGTATTTGCTCAAGAATGTGAAGAAAAAAAATGTGCATTTCCGTGTGATGTATTTTTAAACTGTTGTCTCATCATGATATTAACGTTGTGTTAGTAGAAATTGTTGTCATATTTTGCTGTATAAATATATGTGTTTTGTATGAATGTATGATGCAATAATGTGCCTCTATCTCTGTCAGGTGATGATCACGTTATTTGTTGTGTCTTCAAAGGATAATACGTTTATTTTGACCCGAGCCACACTTTTTTGTTCTCACCACCACAAGATTGGTTTCCTGTTGTTATTACTCACAATTATTGTATTCCATTTACTGTGCAGAAAAAAAAACAACACTTTCACTTACAGCTATTACCCAAAAACACTGCTCGGGAAAAAATAAGTCTTCTGTTATCCTGTAAACCAAAAACTCTCTGCATTAGTCAGTGGGCTACTGATGAATTTGCTTAATGTAGCTTTTATGTAGTATTCTTCTGTACAGTATCATGAGTTCTTTCAAGTGACTTGACATGCTTATGATGAAATGTAGCTTTGATGTGTTGCAAAAAAGTGTTGCAGGAAAAAAAGAAATTTAACACAAAGTAATCAAGTTTTGTTTCATGTTAGATGTCAGGAACAATAAAGGCTACTCTGCCAACCACAGCTATTAAATATCTGAAATATCTCCTTTTTTTTTTTTTTTTTGTCTCCCCAAAAGCAGTAATATATAGATTAACCTCCATGGAAGCTAACTGCTCTCATAAAAGAAACATGGAATTTATTCTACTAACCACCACCACAACCAAACATATTAATTTTGTATTTTTTCATGATTACAAAATATTTATCATATTATTCCAATTTAAATTCATACTGACACAGCTACTTAAACATTTGCAATGGGCTGTTGTAAATGCCAGTAAACAAGAGGGTCTTACATGGGAAACACACAGCCATGCAGATAATAATATTATGTTAGCACTGAATATTTGTGTGTGAGCAGCAAAAGGCTGCTTAAAGTTTGGGAAAAATATTGGTTATTGTTTAATTGCTACTACAGGCATTCACAGAATAACCAAAGATTGAGTCAGAGATTTGAAGCATGTGGTGGCAGATGACATTCTGTTTCTGTGAAAAGAAAAATCCTTAGTCTGTGACATTAGCCCTGTTCAATTAGACACCTTTTTTCCCCTCCTGTTAATCAGAGAATGAGGGGTTGTTTGTACAGAAGGAGCCATGGGAAATGTAAAACGCCACCAGCTGCTGAAGCAAACGATGAGGGCTGATGAGTGACAATTACAGCACATACTCAAAAGTACGTTGATTTTGTGAAATGTCAAATTGATGTTGTCCAAAAAAAAATTTCTATCAGCACACATTCAGTTTCTCTCATAATGTAATCTAATGAAAACAGAGAGGATGTTTAGATCTTGTACTTTCCAATCCAACTACAGAAACTAGCAGATTTCAGCATATGAAGCTGGAATATTAACTTCTTAAGTGCATGAAACCCAAGTTTGTTCAAATATTCATCATGATAGTAATAAACTATCATTTATCTCTTCAGACAGGACTGCTACATGAGGCAGTAGGTCTGCAGCAGCTTGTCACTGCTAATCACTGCTTTTTAGCAAGCCTACAGTCTGCTGCTTTGTGCTTTTGTCAGAAATGTGTTTTTTGTCATATATGATGTATTTATATGTATTTTATGTATATGTGTGTAAAGAACAAAAACCTTATAAATAAGTATGAGTATGTGATGTGTTTGCTGGTGGAGAAATAAAGACACGGGGTACTTTTGTCTTTTTCATTGATTGATAGCTTTTGCTGAGGTCCAGTAAACGGGATCTACCAGAAGTTCAGCTGAAAAACGTATGCACATGCTTTTGGCACCATGTCCCTTTTCACTGTAAGGTGAATAGATCTGCAGCTCTAAATAAGGCAATTGTTACACAGCGACTCGTGTCTGCTGCATGGTGCTGGTCTGTGTCAGATCATTTGGCAGCTCTGTCATTTTTAAACAGCCTCTTACCCACCACATTGCTGGACAAGGAAATATGCGAATGCTGTCAGTTACTTTATTTATTCATTTTTGCACTCTTGCAACCAAAATAAACTAAAGGTAAAAAAAATTAAGAAAAAATTTCTTAAAGAAAATTTTCTAATGACTTGACTGAACCAATTATTTTTGGATATTAACGTAACAATCAATGGATCTGTGCATTTGCAGGTTTCCTTGAAAAATCAGAACCTTTTTGCTCCTGTCTCCTTGTGTAGCCTTCCGTATGACCACTGACAAGATTTATGAAAACTGCAGTTCTCTTTCTCCTGTTCTCCGCACTGCCACATATCTTGATGTCTGCCTCCTCCGGGAAACTTTTGCCTCACAGAACACTATGACTTTCTGTCCAGTAATTCAAAAAAGTTTTTTCAATTCGTTATTTAAAAGCATTCTCCAACACCACTCCCTTCAGGTCTCTGAACCTGAGGCAACAAAACGTCCTATACACTTTCGATATCGAGGATTTTTCAGAAAATCTCAGTGGGTGGCATTTCTCCCACAGTGAATGAGAAGGGGTTAACTACATTTGCTACTAACATCCAAATGCTGATTATACATTATAGACCAAAGTCATTTACTGTGATTTCACATTTCATTACTTTTTTTTTTTTAATTTGCTTATAGCTTAGACAAATTTGCAAAACTAATTTCAAGGAAATGTGAATACAAGAGAAGTTAATTTGACCAGGGTGGTTTGTTGTGCTTTCTGTTAACAAAAAATAGAAACTTAAGGATTTGCATCTCTTACACTAGTGTGTATTTCTGTGACTTTATAAGTTTGATTGTGACTTGTGCATCTTCAAAACTGAGAAGTTGAATTTGTGTTGTGTGTGTAGAGTGTGTGCAGGCAAAACCCATCAGTCAAGTGGTGAACAGCATCAAGGCAGATGTTTGACAGTTATTAATAAAGCAGGGAAAGGCTCACACACTGCGTGGCTACAGTTATCACTTAACTTTGGGGCATTAAATAAGTCATAACTGGAGCACTGCAGTTTGCAAGCCATTCCTTGCTTTTTTTATATTTACTCAGTTTGGTTCAGCACCTGCCTCAAATTTGTATTGAATGTGTGTGCAGTTTTTTGATTTGATTTGATTTTGATTTTTTGACAGTTGAAATAAATCTAATATATCTTTGCTAATTTAGGTCCTTCAGAAGCACTGTGGTCTGAAATCTGTAATATAATCTCAGGAAAGTCACTTGGAAAAGTGACATAAAATCCACAGGATGACATTTTTCATCGACCAAGGTGAAACCATGTGACCACTGCATCTCTCCTGACTCTGATCTCATACCCAGGTACTTATAATCCCACCTGACCTTCCATCGGCATGAGGGTCAGGATCAATAATGAAGTGAAGAGCTAACCCTGATAGTACTTTTCTTTTAAATACACTTTTATATTTCAGTGAATTGGATCTCATAGAACATTGGCTCTATGAGTTAAAATCATCTTTTCTCTTTTGATGCACTGTAAAGACTAACCAGGGCCCTCTCAATTACTTTGGGGGTGAAACATTTTGACATTTAACACTGGGAAAAAGCACATTTGTAAATAGTGAAATAAATGGTAGCCAGATTGCTTTTAGCTGCTTCAGTTTCAGGGTCTTTGGTCCTGCATACTAACTGTCCAACACACAGCTTTTGTGAAATAATGGATTTTTTTTGTGACACTCAGCATGACTGGATTTCATGCCTGCACCACGTTTTATGATTGAATGGTGCATTACATTTGAAAACCATGCTGCATTTGCAGATAGGAGGGCAGGCATAACATGCAGGACTATTACACAGGAATCCAGGCTTTTACTTCAATGTGCGATTAGGTTTAGGCAACAACAGTGCTTTGGTTAAGGTTATGAAAACCATGTGTGTGAGAGACAGGATATTTCTTCAATAGCATTTGTGTACACAGACAGAAAATTTCCATTTGGATGTCACGCTGACTTGTCTGCTGTGAAAAAGGTTTGTTCAGACAGGAGGAAAATGTTGGTATCAAAATGTTTTTTGGAACAGCACTGACTCTGAATTCAGTGACGCCTTCAAAACTGCAATAGAGTGATACCACGCATCAAAGAAGTGGGCAGATCTTGAGTGCAGAGTAGAGCCATGACCTGAAACCTCGATAAGTCAACCTTCCCTCCAGCTGAGAAATTATGGGTATATAACAAAGCACATTGATTGCCCTGAGACACAGATTAATTACGATTGATGTTTACCAGAGCTAGGTGCTTTGAGATGTTTTTCAAAGAAGAACTGAACTGTGCAGAGAAGACAAAGTGAATGTTGTGTGATTGTCTAGACATATAGGAACTTTCTAACAACTGACAGTTTGACTTGTCAAACACAGGTGTAAATAATGGCTCTATCCAGTTCCAGGGCCATAGCATTGCACCAAATATGAAGAGACATTATTATTAGTTACACCTGTGATTTTCCTGCTATGACAAGATACAATCTGCTGCAAGAAAGACTATTAACAGAGGACGTGTGTGTGTGTGTGTGTGAGACAGTAAGACCACAGTGTGAAAAGCTGAAGTTAAACGGTGTCTGTCTGCAGAACACTGTTATGTGGAAAAAGGACTTCAGGGCCTGTTATGAGTTATAGCCCTGAAAAGAATGTTTAACCTCAGCTGCACTCTCTCAAAGGAGCCCCGTGAACGTTTGGTCTCAGAGTAGGAATGTATAGAATTCAGCTCAGTCTTCTAGTCTAAAGTACCAGGAGCCTCAACCTGTGGTGATTCCACAAGGTTTGAGGTAATAATAAAGCTAAAATAACACAGGTGCATAAGGGTGGGGGCTGGAGACAATCCCGGCTGACAGTGGGCAAGAGTGGGGTACGCCCTTGACAAGCCACTGGTTCACAGTGGTGGACAGTAGTGAAATAAATTTACTTTAGTACTGTACTTAAGTACATTTTTTGAGTATCTGTACTTTACTTGAGTATTTGCTTTTTTGGATACTTATTACTTTCACTCCACTACATT
>JAPZDX010000019.1:1272271-1292874 GCA_029783625.1 Naso annulatus | reverse complement strand
CTGTCAGTGCTGTGGCTGGCGATGAGTTCCACCATGTACAACCCCATCATCTACTGCTGCCTCAACAGCAGGTGGGTGCAAATAAGTCTTAATTCACATGTAAGTAGGTTCTATATATACGGCATCATGAATCGATTTGGGTGCAGGTTCCGGGCCGGCTTCAAACGGGTTTTTCGCTGGTGTCCCTTTGTCCACGTCTCAAGCTACGATGAGCTGGAGCTCCGAAACACAAGACTCCGATCGGGCCACCAGAGCAGCAGGTGTACCCTCTCTCGGGTCGACACCAGTATCCTCAGCAAAGACAAGAGCTCTCGCTCACATGGAAACAAAGACAGTTAGTAGCCATGTTCTTGATCTCTTCAACTCTCCTGCTTCAACTTCATGTTTTTAAAATCTCTGTCGAGTCCAAATCAACTCTATGCCCAGATATATAAACATGCATCACACCAGTGTTCATGAATATTGTCCTGCAGTAGCCTTTCTATTTTGCCACATAAAGGCTAACATTGTTCATCCATTTATATCGGCGACATGATCACAAGCCAATATGTTGGTCAGCTGATACTTTTCTTTTTCTTTTTTTCTAATCTGTCGTCTGTGTCCAAACAAATTTGCAGTGTGCTAAATAAAGGACCTGTACATATACTACATGAAGGCAATGATGTCAAGCCACATCTAAGCTCTAGGTAGGAAGTACCTTATGTTATAAATTAATGATATCATGAGTATTGTGAGAAAATGTTTTATTGGTTTAATCAATTCCTGGAGAGAAACATTAAATAAGAAAAACAGTAATAAAAGTTGTATCTATCTTTACTTGCTTTCAAACAATGTACCTGCTTGCCATGTCGAGATCGTTACAGCTGAGGCCATGAGGCTCATATCACTTTTATCAACGGGGGCGTCAAAATCCTCCACTAGTTCCTCATAGCTCCTGTATCTTAATTTTGTGTTATCTTCTTGTTATATATAACATAACAAAATGTCTTATGTCTTGTGATATTGCTACCTTTTGTTGATTTGAATTAGAAGTTAATTTTTATACAAATGCTGCTTGTCACTAGTTTGACCATTTTCAAGAAAGTGTGCAATTTAGCTTTTTTTTTTTTTAATCCTAAAATGTACCAAGGTGGGCTTGTTAGTTTGAAAAGGGAAAATGAGGCATGATAGAATTTTGCAAAAACTCCAAAAGGTTATAGCTATGATAATGTGTTATCTACTGATGCTTCTGTTGATAGTTTGAGTTGAGGTTTTTTAGATGTTATCATGATTTTTATGTATAAATTTGAAATGTTTGATATTTTTATTATTTATTTGTTTTTAAATTTTGGAGGCAGTGGTTTAAGTTTCATCATTGGTTCTCATCAACTTCTTTTGAAACAGCTAATATATAAATTATTTGTGCCACTTCTGTTGTTAAATATCTCATTGAGTGCAAAGTCAACTGTCACACATCTTTTGTTTGTGCTAAAAGAAATTACTTGAGGCTGCTTTTGACAATTTTGTAGTCACATTTGTTTAACTTCATACTCTGTATGCCATTGTATGACAGTATATGCATTTAAATAAATGCTGTACTCAAATTATACATTTAATGCAATCAGACCATTACCTAGTAAGTTTCACCAACAACAACAGTATTGATACTGCTCTACCAGAGATAAAAGCCTTAAATCTATTAGAGTGACACTGATATGATCCTGGTTGTATTTTATCTGTATTTCATTACAAACTATAAAATCACAAGTGCTTGCTGCTATAGTTTTTGTTGGATGGAAAAGAAAGTGCCAATTTAAAATGCACTTTTTTGTTTTGAGAGTTAATGGACTCACTGTATTTTTTTAATTTTAATTTTGTATGAAGTAATTGTATATGTTAAAAATGTTATATACCGTGACTGTGTTTTATTGTTGTATTATGTTGGAAATACAATAAAAGCTCACATTGTCTCTGTGTTGCTAGCCAAATTGTCACATTTAATTTAAATTGTGTAGTGATAGTTGTGTTTGTAATAACTTATAAAGGACTTAAGACAGATACGGAGCTCTGACTTCACACGCTGTTTACTGTGGAACGGCAGGTTACAGACGGAGCAACATACATATCACTGCATGCAACCAAACACTTATCAGATGTGCTGTGAGGCAAAAAGGGAGGATAAACTTCTGCATTAAAAAGTGGGTCCATACGCTACAATAGTAATGTTAATATATGCAGTAAAGCGTGAACTTACAAAATGTAGACAGTAAGACACTCATACACTCCAATCTTACTTAGTCTGATGAGGTTAAATCAATGTCAACACAATGAGTCCTGATGTTGTTTATTTTTGGTTTATAGAAACAGAAAGAATAAATCAAGCTATTGTAGTTAAAGAAGCATTTACACACTTGAAACCAAGTATTTAAAAACCATATGGATGCAGTGACTGTAAGCAACATCTCAAACCAAATGGTAATAAGGTTGACAGTTTTACATTTTGTACGACTTCTACAAACTGCAAACTAGCCCCAGGTGACCACACTGTAAGCTGAACTAACTCTAAAATGAGCATTTGCTGTGTAAATAAAATGTGAAGTAAACAAAAAAAATTGGTTCACAGTTGAGATCCAGCGTGCAATTGATGACTTTGCTGTTTACAAACTATCATTGTAGGAAAAGATAGGTCAGACTTTGAATGTACACATGTGAAAGTACTGTATGCTGCAAGGCAAGGACAGTTCAGTCAGATTATTTCTGTATACATCTAAAAGCTGAATGTATCAGCTGTAATTGCTATATGTTGGAGCCCTCTACATTTCTGTAATGAACATACTTGTTCACGTCCAGTCAGGGAACTTTGTTGTTTTCCTTTCAAAGACATAAAAGCATAAAATATCCACCAAAACTGTTAGAAAAGAGAAATAGCAATATCTCAACGTTATAGATTTAAGGACATATTTTTTCACTGATAGCCCATGCAGAAGATTTATGCCTATAATTCAAAAAATATAGAAGCAGTAGTTCTAAAAAAACATGATATTTTTGAAGCCAACTATAAAAGCTTACAGCACATTGATTGGCAGACGTGGTTTTGAACTAATAACTCTCAGAGTACTCTGAGATGCTGATTGTTTTCTGTCTTAGGAGTTAAAGTAAAAAAGATAGAAAACCCCAAGCACCAACACAAGTCACTGGGTGGAGACATCAGGTGGGGACCTAGAGATAGGAACAAAGAATTAGAGAAATGATTATCATCAAAATATCCTAAAGGGCCAGACAAAAACCTATTTTCTCAATCAGATTTCATTTCGGTCAAAATGGTCCTAGATCAAGAAGAAATTATCTGTTAGAAAAGTTTTAGTTATTTGACAGGACAAAAGACACAACGAGGTAAACTAGAAGACATGACAGGATGATCACAAGGAGAAAAGACACTGAATACAGATTATGGAAACAGCTAAAGCAACAACAACAACAACAAAGGATATTGACACTATTTGTGCTCGAGAAATTTTATGGCACTGTGTTTGTGTGTGTGTGATACTTAGATGTGTAGGCCTGGATGTGTGTGTAAGGGAGCTATAAGGTGGAGTGTTTCAGAAACGTCCAGAGCGGTAGCTTGAAAAAGTAAGAATAAATGTAATATAGTAATCCAAAAAACAAAATTGTCAAGTTTTGATTCCAGGTGAAACAACCCTTTATTTTTTCTTTGCTCTTGTTGTGCTTCAGGGTTTTATTTTTAAAAATTTTGATGTCAACCTGCTACGTGGCAGAGGCCTCACCTCACCAGGCAAGTCCCGGTGCCCCCCTTTCCAACCAGAGCAGCTCTCGAACTCAACGGGAGAGTCTTTTATCTCCAGTCAGGAGTTAAAATTTAAATGCAAATCTGATGGAAGCTGTGGAGTTGTTTGCTTATATCGTCAGCACTGTTAGTTAAATCTGATCAAACCACACCCACAAACAAAGAACGTCCTGTCCACTGCTCAAAATTCCTGATGATGTCTCAATTTTAAAGGTATCAGTCTGACAGACTCACCACAAGAGCACAAAACTGTGCCCTCTTACTCCAAGCACAAAGATTCAAGTTGATCACAATCTTAAAATGCTAATCTGAATTGAATTCGGTTATTATCGTGCAGTCACGGCATTTTAAGCTTTAAAGCACTAGCGAGTGACTAGACAACCTTTTTTGGCCACAATCAAGCTGCCCCGTCTTCTTGGTTGAGGTTATTGAGGTTGTTGAAGCTTACATGGAAAACTGCAGAGGCTGTACTCTGGGCCGAAAAAATCTTCTTCTGTTTTTCTCAGGAAAAAAGTAAAAATAAAAATAGTTTAGCTGTTTTTATGATAACCTCTGACTTCATCATCAGTCATTACTCTGAGGTTAAAAAAATCCACAGATCAGAAACCTCGGTTTTTAAGGGGCTTCAACATATAATGCTCTTCCTTATATGGGCTTGGAATTTTAAGAGACTATTTTGGGTGAAGAACATGTGAAACTATTTGATCTTTATTTTTCATTCTTCAATAAAATTACCAGTAATTCTGTTACATTAAAAGATCCCACACAGTTTTGATAAAGTTCACATTCCAAGCTCATTTGCAAAATATTCATGGGATTGTGCAAAGTTTTCTTTTTTTTTAATCAGGAGAAGACTCACCGTGAAACAATGTAACAGTTGTGCAAGCTTTCCAGTTTCGAGTGTTTCAAAAGGATCTCAGTGTATGAGGCGTCGTTTCTGTCAGTTTTGTTCTTTACTTCCTCCACAGTGAACACCTCAGCTGGAGATAAGACTGCTGTGTCCTCTGTACTGCAACCATTTTCCTTCAGGTTGGCAAAGAAGCAAGAGGTGATGTTAAAAACGACTTGGTCGTTCAAATCTTCCAAGGCCTCCAGCTCATCAAAGCTGAAATGACCAAAGGCGAATTGGCCAAGTCTCACCTCTGACCCCTTAACTGCTGTGTGTACTTCTCTGAGAAGATACACAGTCTTGCACTCTTTTGGATTCAGCAGTGTAATTGAATCCATCAGCAGGAAGTGAAGAGACTTGAAATGGAAATTGTTTTGATAGGTGCTGACATTTACGCCCATTGTCTCCACTGCCAGGTTCAAGGCCTGTCTTAATCCAAGGACATCCTCACTGGCATATGCTGAAAGTGCAGCAGTGTGATCTTTGATTCCTCCAGGGATCTGCTTTGAACACTGGACAGATTTCCATGCATGCTGAAATTCCTTATTCTTTGTTAGCTCTTCTTGTAACAGGCCTGAATGGATGATTTTAGCTAAAGCAGCTTCACGGCATCCGTTGTACATGTCGTCTACAGCATCTGAGGCCATGTTCAGAACTTTTGCTTCCTCTGCAGTCACCTTTAATTGAATATAAAATTGTGAAAAAAAAATGTCAAGAGAGAAGTTTTTTTTCTTCTAAAATAACTTCCACAGCTGGCTGACTATTTGTAATAATAATGGTACTTACATTGTAGAGAGCTGTAAAAACAGCTGCAGCCAGAAGCAGTTTAGCTTTGTCCAACATTTTAAAGGGTTCTTCTTGTCTTCTATCACCAAACGTGGCTGAAACAGAAGTCAAAGTAAAGCACCGCAGGACCAAACTTGAATCAAAGGCTTGAAAACAATGTTATACACATTCAGAACGGGAAAATCTGTCTTGTTGCTCGGATATTTTGTTTTCACAAGCCCACAAGCTCCGATTATCAGCTTCCTTTCCTTGGAATACTAGAGATAAACATAAGTGATCAAGAAAAGCTGAAATGTTGAAATCATCACAAGGTACATACCTCAAGCAAGGAAAAAATTATCTCTGGGAGCAATCCAAAAAAATCACATCCATGTAGCTCAAACTGCAGCAGTATGATGATATTCTGCAGAGTACTACTGAAGGGAAGTGAACTACCTTATCTCGCCAAGCAACTCCTTTTCCTTTCCTGTGGAAGGAAAAACATGCCACTAGGAGCTGAGTAATTTGTTCTGCTGCAGCTACTGAGAGAAGCTCTTACTGATTTGTTGCAGATGTTCAAATGAGGATAAAGCCAAGTGGTCCAGTCCAGCAAATAAATTTGTTCTTCATTTTTAGTTTTTATTAAATGCCATTTCAAGCAGTTCAGCTTTCAAAGTTGCCAGTTTTGAATTTCAGCAGTCAGCATTTGGCTGATAGCCTTCAGCAGTTTGTGTAAACTGAATGAAAATGGTTTTTCACAATAGCTCATTTAGAGTTAGAAAATAATTCAAATAATTTTGAAATCAGTTAGCATACACTTAGGATAAACTGATCAGAAAATTTCGAGAGACACTGAGCTGACTGAATATTTTTAGACTGTGAGAAAACACTTAATCCCTTCAAATCAAACTTGAAATTTCCATTTGTCCAACTGAACAGCTAGACTAGACACTAGTGATGTTGCTGCTGCTTGCAGCTGTACTTCATAAAATAATAAGTATTGCATTCGGTATTGAGAGAATATACAGATTCTTTGATTAATGTAGGTATATAAATAGTAAAGAAACTTGATAAATAAATTTAAAAATGGTTGTTAAAAAAAAAGACAAAATAATTTGATGCCAAATTCATTGTATGAATAAATTCAAAATAACTCCTCTTACTGCGAAAATACTTTCCTTGTGATGCTGTACATCTTGTTGCTTTTGCTCTTCCCTGGAGATGAAGAGGCTAATTCTATTTGCATGCAAGGCTATGTTCCACCTCATGACTCTCACTTCCTTCCTTTCCCACTGGAACAGCAGCCTGCTGAAAAATGTGCAGAGCACCTACACTGTCTAGTTTGGGTGGGAGGAGTGGCAGCCTAGGGCCAACTTGGAATTGTCTTTAGATTCAAGCCGTGCCATGCTAGAAATAAATTCCATTAGTGTTGCAACAAATGCTTCAAAGTGAGAGGAAACATTACAGGTATAAAATAGCAGTATTTGTGTGTGTGTGTGTGTGTGTGTGTGTGTGTGTGTGTGTTGTACGGCAAACAGCACGAAACTGTGGATAATAAATCTATGCATGAAACTCCAAAAGCATCATTATTGACACTTCATAGCAATTTTTTTAGTGAGTCAAAATCAAGTAAGGCAAAAGAAAATAAAAATTCTGACAGACATGTTAATACGACAGCATCATTTGAGGTACTTTATTTTGATTTGGAGACCGCAGCCTCTGCTGTAGTTTTCCATATCATCGTTTAAGGTGTTAGGCTTTTATTTTGAAAAATCGCTGCCGGATGTCGTGTAATTGATACAGACACAGTCCTTTGTGTTCGCTTACGCTGCCTCTGGTTTATGCATTTGTGCAAAGTTTGGGCACTTTGTTTAATAACTAGGCTACATTGTGCTATATCTAATAAACACTGGAGTTCAAGCTAAACAACTAAACAAGTGTTGTCGTCTCCTACTACGAGTTGGTTTTGTGACCGGAAACAGTTTTGTTTCTGTTCCTGTTTTCTAGACGCGCCAAAAAGAAAACCAGAAGTGACTGGAGTTCGTGTTTCTGTTTTTGTTACAGGTGAGAATTGACCAAATGGACCATTGATACAGAGAAAACAGTATAATGACCGAGCTAACGTAACGGGAGTGTTTTACCACTGACCCTTAACTAAGGGTGAGTTACGGACTTTTGTTCAGCTTTTTACACTTAAACTCTTAAGCTAACGATAAAGGTAGCTATGCTAGTAGAGCAAAATAAGGTTTCTGCATTAATTAGCTCGGACACTAGAGTGAAAGAATGTCAGACTATAACGTGAATGTTACACAATAATGGAACATCATGTTATCTACTTAATAACCCAATGTCAAGGAAAGTAACCGCGCTTATTACTCAGGTAACAATATCATTGTATGATAATATAATGCACAGTAATACAGCTGTCCTTTCTAATGACTGCAGTTATTTTAACACACAATAGTCATTCTTCTGTACTTTTATTTGCAGGACTTTTACTTGTAATTAGTATTTTTACATTGTGATATTGATTTATTTTCTCCAGTAACCCCGCCCCCCCAAACCTTTTTGTTTGTTTGTTTTTTGCACTATACTATATTGTTGCATTATTACTACTGATGTAAACAACATTAGAAGTTGTAGCTGGTCAAGTTGAGCAAATTTATTTTGTATATTGTTGAGAAGTTTGAGGTTATATTGTAATATCTATAAGAAAGTATATAGTGAAGATACACATAGTGCAGTCATCATTTATTAGGAACACATAGCTGTTTTACCATAATGCTGTCTAATAAAATAGTTCTGCAATAAATCCAACCTTCATGGAGTTTATAATGTTCTTTTTATGGTTATTTAGAAGGCCACAGTTTGTGGTACTTTTATACTTCAGTGTGTAATCTCGTTGTTTTTGTTCCCACCTAATGTGTATCAAGGCTGAAAACCAAAAATTTCTCTCTCTATAATGCAGGTTGTTTCTGGTTAAAGGGTGACAAGAGCACCAAATTTCAAGCATCCAATCTGCCGAAGTGTCCCTAAAGAAGATTTCTGCCATCTCCAGGACAATTCACTGAATTTTACCTCTGACCCGTTTATGGATGTAGACAAATGATGCACACGGTGCCCTGTGGGTGCAGTAAATTGCCGTATATAAGTGGTTAAAAAGCACTTAAGGATGAGCAAGTGGGGAGACCGACTAAAAAAAGTTGAGCAGCTTGCTCAGTCATTCCAGCAGAATCCTTTAGCCTCACGCTACAAGCCACGACTGTGGCCGTGCCAGCCTTCCTCCGTCTGGAAACTCTTCCCTCGCCAAAGTTTGGCCATTAGCTTTGCTCAGAGTTGCAAAGAGGTAACACAAAACTTTGCCGACACTCGACTGTCTTATCAGTCTGTACATTCAGATTTTACATTCCCTGTGTACATATAGGGATAAATGCCGATATTTTTGCCTTGCTTTCCCTAGGCTGTACATGTTTTTGCACTTGAGAAGGAAAAGACCCACTTGGGGCAAAGAATCTACCTGGTTACCAGCTACAGTGAGTTGTGGCATTACTACAGGTAAATATCAGGTCTTCCTTGCGGACGTGCATTTGTTTTTGTGTATTTGGAAAAAAAAAAAAAGGTGAAAATATGCATTGGTGGTAATTTTTCTCTGGATTTGTTTCAGGACTTACACACAGTCCTTGATGCACTGCTATGAGGTGATACCAGAGGGCGCTATTTGTAAACTTTACTTTGACTTGGAGTTCTACAAGCCTTCAAATGAAGGAACTGATGGAAAAACTATAGTGTCTTCACTGATCCAAGTAGGATACTTCATCCATCTTCATCAGTGTATTTTCTGACATTCATTACATATAAGTAATAATTATTTAGATACTGAAGCAGAAGAATGTTGTAGTATCCAATTTCTAAGCACTCAGTTATTAAAAATGTAGGAGAAATAATTAAAAAAAAAAAGTCAACCAAAGAAAAACAAATCCCCCTATATCCTGTGTATCATTCACTCACCGTATTGTAATTTCAAACTGTATGTACTGTTGCATCAGGGGTTGCCAGTTTTTGTCAAAACAGACAAAACTTGTTTTTAAGACTTATTGACTCTTCTCTAAATTTGGAGAATTAATTAAATCTTCCAACCATATATTAAGGGTTGGCACTGTAGACTGCAAATTATGCAAAAAATGTGAAACAGTGAAAAAGTGATGGCATAAAGTTGTTTCTAGAGACGGGAATCTGTGATACATAGAAGAAACATCTGGATACAGTGTGAATTTAATCTTGTTACTGTTACTGTAGGAGATACAATATATGTACCTGTCAATGTTTTATTTGTTTGCAGTATGTTTGTACCTTATGTTATAAATTAATGATATCATGAGTATTGTGAGAAAATGTTTTATTGGTTTAATCAATTCCTGGAGAGAAACATTAAATAAGAAAAACAGTAATAAAAGTTGTATCTATCTTTACTTGCTTTCAAACAATGTACCTGCTTGCCATGTCGAGATCGTTACAGCTGAGGCCATGAGGCTCATATCACTTTTATCAACGGGGGCGTCAAAATCCTCCACTAGTTCCTCATAGCTCCTGTATCTTAATTTTGTGTTATCTTCTTGTTATATATAACATAACAAAATGTCTTATGTCTTGTGATATTGCTACCTTTTGTTGATTTGAATTAGAAGTTAATTTTTATACAAATGCTGCTTGTCACTAGTTTGACCATTTTCAAGAAAGTGTGCAATTTAGCTTTTTTTTTTTTTAATCCTAAAATGTACCAAGGTGGGCTTGTTAGTTTGAAAAGGGAAAATGAGGCATGATAGAATTTTGCAAAAACTCCAAAAGGTTATAGCTATGATAATGTGTTATCTACTGATGCTTCTGTTGATAGTTTGAGTTGAGGTTTTTTAGATGTTATCATGATTTTTATGTATAAATTTGAAATGTTTGATATTTTTATTATTTATTTGTTTTTAAATTTTGGAGGCAGTGGTTTAAGTTTCATCATTGGTTCTCATCAACTTCTTTTGAAACAGCTAATATATAAATTATTTGTGCCACTTCTGTTGTTAAATATCTCATTGAGTGCAAAGTCAACTGTCACACATCTTTTGTTTGTGCTAAAAGAAATTACTTGAGGCTGCTTTTGACAATTTTGTAGTCACATTTGTTTAACTTCATACTCTGTATGCCATTGTATGACAGTATATGCATTTAAATAAATGCTGTACTCAAATTATACATTTAATGCAATCAGACCATTACCTAGTAAGTTTCACCAACAACAACAGTATTGATACTGCTCTACCAGAGATAAAAGCCTTAAATCTATTAGAGTGACACTGATATGATCCTGGTTGTATTTTATCTGTATTTCATTACAAACTATAAAATCACAAGTGCTTGCTGCTATAGTTTTTGTTGGATGGAAAAGAAAGTGCCAATTTAAAATGCACTTTTTTGTTTTGAGAGTTAATGGACTCACTGTATTTTTTTAATTTTAATTTTGTATGAAGTAATTGTATATGTTAAAAATGTTATATACCGTGACTGTGTTTTATTGTTGTATTATGTTGGAAATACAATAAAAGCTCACATTGTCTCTGTGTTGCTAGCCAAATTGTCACATTTAATTTAAATTGTGTAGTGATAGTTGTGTTTGTAATAACTTATAAAGGACTTAAGACAGATACGGAGCTCTGACTTCACACGCTGTTTACTGTGGAACGGCAGGTTACAGACGGAGCAACATACATATCACTGCATGCAACCAAACACTTATCAGATGTGCTGTGAGGCAAAAAGGGAGGATAAACTTCTGCATTAAAAAGTGGGTCCATACGCTACAATAGTAATGTTAATATATGCAGTAAAGCGTGAACTTACAAAATGTAGACAGTAAGACACTCATACACTCCAATCTTACTTAGTCTGATGAGGTTAAATCAATGTCAACACAATGAGTCCTGATGTTGTTTATTTTTGGTTTATAGAAACAGAAAGAATAAATCAAGCTATTGTAGTTAAAGAAGCATTTACACACTTGAAACCAAGTATTTAAAAACCATATGGATGCAGTGACTGTAAGCAACATCTCAAACCAAATGGTAATAAGGTTGACAGTTTTACATTTTGTACGACTTCTACAAACTGCAAACTAGCCCCAGGTGACCACACTGTAAGCTGAACTAACTCTAAAATGAGCATTTGCTGTGTAAATAAAATGTGAAGTAAACAAAAAAAATTGGTTCACAGTTGAGATCCAGCGTGCAATTGATGACTTTGCTGTTTACAAACTATCATTGTAGGAAAAGATAGGTCAGACTTTGAATGTACACATGTGAAAGTACTGTATGCTGCAAGGCAAGGACAGTTCAGTCAGATTATTTCTGTATACATCTAAAAGCTGAATGTATCAGCTGTAATTGCTATATGTTGGAGCCCTCTACATTTCTGTAATGAACATACTTGTTCACGTCCAGTCAGGGAACTTTGTTGTTTTCCTTTCAAAGACATAAAAGCATAAAATATCCACCAAAACTGTTAGAAAAGAGAAATAGCAATATCTCAACGTTATAGATTTAAGGACATATTTTTTCACTGATAGCCCATGCAGAAGATTTATGCCTATAATTCAAAAAATATAGAAGCAGTAGTTCTAAAAAAACATGATATTTTTGAAGCCAACTATAAAAGCTTACAGCACATTGATTGGCAGACGTGGTTTTGAACTAATAACTCTCAGAGTACTCTGAGATGCTGATTGTTTTCTGTCTTAGGAGTTAAAGTAAAAAAGATAGAAAACCCCAAGCACCAACACAAGTCACTGGGTGGAGACATCAGGTGGGGACCTAGAGATAGGAACAAAGAATTAGAGAAATGATTATCATCAAAATATCCTAAAGGGCCAGACAAAAACCTATTTTCTCAATCAGATTTCATTTCGGTCAAAATGGTCCTAGATCAAGAAGAAATTATCTGTTAGAAAAGTTTTAGTTATTTGACAGGACAAAAGACACAACGAGGTAAACTAGAAGACATGACAGGATGATCACAAGGAGAAAAGACACTGAATACAGATTATGGAAACAGCTAAAGCAACAACAACAACAACAAAGGATATTGACACTATTTGTGCTCGAGAAATTTTATGGCACTGTGTTTGTGTGTGTGTGATACTTAGATGTGTAGGCCTGGATGTGTGTGTAAGGGAGCTATAAGGTGGAGTGTTTCAGAAACGTCCAGAGCGGTAGCTTGAAAAAGTAAGAATAAATGTAATATAGTAATCCAAAAAACAAAATTGTCAAGTTTTGATTCCAGGTGAAACAACCCTTTATTTTTTCTTTGCTCTTGTTGTGCTTCAGGGTTTTATTTTTAAAAATTTTGATGTCAACCTGCTACGTGGCAGAGGCCTCACCTCACCAGGCAAGTCCCGGTGCCCCCCTTTCCAACCAGAGCAGCTCTCGAACTCAACGGGAGAGTCTTTTATCTCCAGTCAGGAGTTAAAATTTAAATGCAAATCTGATGGAAGCTGTGGAGTTGTTTGCTTATATCGTCAGCACTGTTAGTTAAATCTGATCAAACCACACCCACAAACAAAGAACGTCCTGTCCACTGCTCAAAATTCCTGATGATGTCTCAATTTTAAAGGTATCAGTCTGACAGACTCACCACAAGAGCACAAAACTGTGCCCTCTTACTCCAAGCACAAAGATTCAAGTTGATCACAATCTTAAAATGCTAATCTGAATTGAATTCGGTTATTATCGTGCAGTCACGGCATTTTAAGCTTTAAAGCACTAGCGAGTGACTAGACAACCTTTTTTGGCCACAATCAAGCTGCCCCGTCTTCTTGGTTGAGGTTATTGAGGTTGTTGAAGCTTACATGGAAAACTGCAGAGGCTGTACTCTGGGCCGAAAAAATCTTCTTCTGTTTTTCTCAGGAAAAAAGTAAAAATAAAAATAGTTTAGCTGTTTTTATGATAACCTCTGACTTCATCATCAGTCATTACTCTGAGGTTAAAAAAATCCACAGATCAGAAACCTCGGTTTTTAAGGGGCTTCAACATATAATGCTCTTCCTTATATGGGCTTGGAATTTTAAGAGACTATTTTGGGTGAAGAACATGTGAAACTATTTGATCTTTATTTTTCATTCTTCAATAAAATTACCAGTAATTCTGTTACATTAAAAGATCCCACACAGTTTTGATAAAGTTCACATTCCAAGCTCATTTGCAAAATATTCATGGGATTGTGCAAAGTTTTCTTTTTTTTTAATCAGGAGAAGACTCACCGTGAAACAATGTAACAGTTGTGCAAGCTTTCCAGTTTCGAGTGTTTCAAAAGGATCTCAGTGTATGAGGCGTCGTTTCTGTCAGTTTTGTTCTTTACTTCCTCCACAGTGAACACCTCAGCTGGAGATAAGACTGCTGTGTCCTCTGTACTGCAACCATTTTCCTTCAGGTTGGCAAAGAAGCAAGAGGTGATGTTAAAAACGACTTGGTCGTTCAAATCTTCCAAGGCCTCCAGCTCATCAAAGCTGAAATGACCAAAGGCGAATTGGCCAAGTCTCACCTCTGACCCCTTAACTGCTGTGTGTACTTCTCTGAGAAGATACACAGTCTTGCACTCTTTTGGATTCAGCAGTGTAATTGAATCCATCAGCAGGAAGTGAAGAGACTTGAAATGGAAATTGTTTTGATAGGTGCTGACATTTACGCCCATTGTCTCCACTGCCAGGTTCAAGGCCTGTCTTAATCCAAGGACATCCTCACTGGCATATGCTGAAAGTGCAGCAGTGTGATCTTTGATTCCTCCAGGGATCTGCTTTGAACACTGGACAGATTTCCATGCATGCTGAAATTCCTTATTCTTTGTTAGCTCTTCTTGTAACAGGCCTGAATGGATGATTTTAGCTAAAGCAGCTTCACGGCATCCGTTGTACATGTCGTCTACAGCATCTGAGGCCATGTTCAGAACTTTTGCTTCCTCTGCAGTCACCTTTAATTGAATATAAAATTGTGAAAAAAAAATGTCAAGAGAGAAGTTTTTTTTCTTCTAAAATAACTTCCACAGCTGGCTGACTATTTGTAATAATAATGGTACTTACATTGTAGAGAGCTGTAAAAACAGCTGCAGCCAGAAGCAGTTTAGCTTTGTCCAACATTTTAAAGGGTTCTTCTTGTCTTCTATCACCAAACGTGGCTGAAACAGAAGTCAAAGTAAAGCACCGCAGGACCAAACTTGAATCAAAGGCTTGAAAACAATGTTATACACATTCAGAACGGGAAAATCTGTCTTGTTGCTCGGATATTTTGTTTTCACAAGCCCACAAGCTCCGATTATCAGCTTCCTTTCCTTGGAATACTAGAGATAAACATAAGTGATCAAGAAAAGCTGAAATGTTGAAATCATCACAAGGTACATACCTCAAGCAAGGAAAAAATTATCTCTGGGAGCAATCCAAAAAAATCACATCCATGTAGCTCAAACTGCAGCAGTATGATGATATTCTGCAGAGTACTACTGAAGGGAAGTGAACTACCTTATCTCGCCAAGCAACTCCTTTTCCTTTCCTGTGGAAGGAAAAACATGCCACTAGGAGCTGAGTAATTTGTTCTGCTGCAGCTACTGAGAGAAGCTCTTACTGATTTGTTGCAGATGTTCAAATGAGGATAAAGCCAAGTGGTCCAGTCCAGCAAATAAATTTGTTCTTCATTTTTAGTTTTTATTAAATGCCATTTCAAGCAGTTCAGCTTTCAAAGTTGCCAGTTTTGAATTTCAGCAGTCAGCATTTGGCTGATAGCCTTCAGCAGTTTGTGTAAACTGAATGAAAATGGTTTTTCACAATAGCTCATTTAGAGTTAGAAAATAATTCAAATAATTTTGAAATCAGTTAGCATACACTTAGGATAAACTGATCAGAAAATTTCGAGAGACACTGAGCTGACTGAATATTTTTAGACTGTGAGAAAACACTTAATCCCTTCAAATCAAACTTGAAATTTCCATTTGTCCAACTGAACAGCTAGACTAGACACTAGTGATGTTGCTGCTGCTTGCAGCTGTACTTCATAAAATAATAAGTATTGCATTCGGTATTGAGAGAATATACAGATTCTTTGATTAATGTAGGTATATAAATAGTAAAGAAACTTGATAAATAAATTTAAAAATGGTTGTTAAAAAAAAAGACAAAATAATTTGATGCCAAATTCATTGTATGAATAAATTCAAAATAACTCCTCTTACTGCGAAAATACTTTCCTTGTGATGCTGTACATCTTGTTGCTTTTGCTCTTCCCTGGAGATGAAGAGGCTAATTCTATTTGCATGCAAGGCTATGTTCCACCTCATGACTCTCACTTCCTTCCTTTCCCACTGGAACAGCAGCCTGCTGAAAAATGTGCAGAGCACCTACACTGTCTAGTTTGGGTGGGAGGAGTGGCAGCCTAGGGCCAACTTGGAATTGTCTTTAGATTCAAGCCGTGCCATGCTAGAAATAAATTCCATTAGTGTTGCAACAAATGCTTCAAAGTGAGAGGAAACATTACAGGTATAAAATAGCAGTATTTGTGTGTGTGTGTGTGTGTGTGTGTGTGTGTGTGTGTGTTGTACGGCAAACAGCACGAAACTGTGGATAATAAATCTATGCATGAAACTCCAAAAGCATCATTATTGACACTTCATAGCAATTTTTTTAGTGAGTCAAAATCAAGTAAGGCAAAAGAAAATAAAAATTCTGACAGACATGTTAATACGACAGCATCATTTGAGGTACTTTATTTTGATTTGGAGACCGCAGCCTCTGCTGTAGTTTTCCATATCATCGTTTAAGGTGTTAGGCTTTTATTTTGAAAAATCGCTGCCGGATGTCGTGTAATTGATACAGACACAGTCCTTTGTGTTCGCTTACGCTGCCTCTGGTTTATGCATTTGTGCAAAGTTTGGGCACTTTGTTTAATAACTAGGCTACATTGTGCTATATCTAATAAACACTGGAGTTCAAGCTAAACAACTAAACAAGTGTTGTCGTCTCCTACTACGAGTTGGTTTTGTGACCGGAAACAGTTTTGTTTCTGTTCCTGTTTTCTAGACGCGCCAAAAAGAAAACCAGAAGTGACTGGAGTTCGTGTTTCTGTTTTTGTTACAGGTGAGAATTGACCAAATGGACCATTGATACAGAGAAAACAGTATAATGACCGAGCTAACGTAACGGGAGTGTTTTACCACTGACCCTTAACTAAGGGTGAGTTACGGACTTTTGTTCAGCTTTTTACACTTAAACTCTTAAGCTAACGATAAAGGTAGCTATGCTAGTAGAGCAAAATAAGGTTTCTGCATTAATTAGCTCGGACACTAGAGTGAAAGAATGTCAGACTATAACGTGAATGTTACACAATAATGGAACATCATGTTATCTACTTAATAACCCAATGTCAAGGAAAGTAACCGCGCTTATTACTCAGGTAACAATATCATTGTATGATAATATAATGCACAGTAATACAGCTGTCCTTTCTAATGACTGCAGTTATTTTAACACACAATAGTCATTCTTCTGTACTTTTATTTGCAGGACTTTTACTTGTAATTAGTATTTTTACATTGTGATATTGATTTATTTTCTCCAGTAACCCCGCCCCCCCAAACCTTTTTGTTTGTTTGTTTTTTGCACTATACTATATTGTTGCATTATTACTACTGATGTAAACAACATTAGAAGTTGTAGCTGGTCAAGTTGAGCAAATTTATTTTGTATATTGTTGAGAAGTTTGAGGTTATATTGTAATATCTATAAGAAAGTATATAGTGAAGATACACATAGTGCAGTCATCATTTATTAGGAACACATAGCTGTTTTACCATAATGCTGTCTAATAAAATAGTTCTGCAATAAATCCAACCTTCATGGAGTTTATAATGTTCTTTTTATGGTTATTTAGAAGGCCACAGTTTGTGGTACTTTTATACTTCAGTGTGTAATCTCGTTGTTTTTGTTCCCACCTAATGTGTATCAAGGCTGAAAACCAAAAATTTCTCTCTCTATAATGCAGGTTGTTTCTGGTTAAAGGGTGACAAGAGCACCAAATTTCAAGCATCCAATCTGCCGAAGTGTCCCTAAAGAAGATTTCTGCCATCTCCAGGACAATTCACTGAATTTTACCTCTGACCCGTTTATGGATGTAGACAAATGATGCACACGGTGCCCTGTGGGTGCAGTAAATTGCCGTATATAAGTGGTTAAAAAGCACTTAAGGATGAGCAAGTGGGGAGACCGACTAAAAAAAGTTGAGCAGCTTGCTCAGTCATTCCAGCAGAATCCTTTAGCCTCACGCTACAAGCCACGACTGTGGCCGTGCCAGCCTTCCTCCGTCTGGAAACTCTTCCCTCGCCAAAGTTTGGCCATTAGCTTTGCTCAGAGTTGCAAAGAGGTAACACAAAACTTTGCCGACACTCGACTGTCTTATCAGTCTGTACATTCAGATTTTACATTCCCTGTGTACATATAGGGATAAATGCCGATATTTTTGCCTTGCTTTCCCTAGGCTGTACATGTTTTTGCACTTGAGAAGGAAAAGACCCACTTGGGGCAAAGAATCTACCTGGTTACCAGCTACAGTGAGTTGTGGCATTACTACAGGTAAATATCAGGTCTTCCTTGCGGACGTGCATTTGTTTTTGTGTATTTGGAAAAAAAAAAAAAGGTGAAAATATGCATTGGTGGTAATTTTTCTCTGGATTTGTTTCAGGACTTACACACAGTCCTTGATGCACTGCTATGAGGTGATACCAGAGGGCGCTATTTGTAAACTTTACTTTGACTTGGAGTTCTACAAGCCTTCAAATGAAGGAACTGATGGAAAAACTATAGTGTCTTCACTGATCCAAGTAGGATACTTCATCCATCTTCATCAGTGTATTTTCTGACATTCATTACATATAAGTAATAATTATTTAGATACTGAAGCAGAAGAATGTTGTAGTATCCAATTTCTAAGCACTCAGTTATTAAAAATGTAGGAGAAATAATTAAAAAAAAAAAGTCAACCAAAGAAAAACAAATCCCCCTATATCCTGTGTATCATTCACTCACCGTATTGTAATTTCAAACTGTATGTACTGTTGCATCAGGGGTTGCCAGTTTTTGTCAAAACAGACAAAACTTGTTTTTAAGACTTATTGACTCTTCTCTAAATTTGGAGAATTAATTAAATCTTCCAACCATATATTAAGGGTTGGCACTGTAGACTGCAAATTATGCAAAAAATGTGAAACAGTGAAAAAGTGATGGCATAAAGTTGTTTCTAGAGACGGGAATCTGTGATACATAGAAGAAACATCTGGATACAGTGTGAATTTAATCTTGTTACTGTTACTGTAGGAGATACAATATATGTACCTGTCAATGTTTTATTTGTTTGCAGTATGTTTGTGCCAAGTTGTTGGAAGTTTATGGGATTGAATGCACCGCAAATAAGGTCCTCAATCTTGACTCAAGCACGGAAGAGAAGTTCAGTCGACATCTCATCTTCAATCTCCAAAATGCAGCTTTCAAAGACAACATACATGTGGGTATGTTCTGTGTTGTATGGGGGCAATGTGAATGTTTTTTCTTTCCATATGTGACTTTAGTTCATGTATTTCCTCTGTTTTTTAGGGAGGTTTATCCATGCAATTCTTCAGCCAGTACTGAGCACACTTAAAGGTAGAAGTTGCCTGAATGTTGGGATGGACTCGGTAGCAGAAGGCAGTGAAACATGGTTTGTTTTTCATATCTGTGAAAATAAATATTTTTATATCTCTGCTGTCCTCACTTTGTTAGTAATTTCTTACTATTATGTATTAACAGTGGATCAAGTGCTGTTTGTGAGCACAAGCCAGCAATGGCAGATGAGCTTGCTGAGAGTCCACAGATCAAGAGGCGCAAGATGGAGGAGAGAGACCTCAGCTTCCTCCTGGTAAAAAACAGGGATGGCCAAGACTGTCTCTTTGTTGATCTTGGTGAGCGAAACCACAAGCTTTTGTTTGTCACATTTTACCTTGTCTGCACTTACTTGATTTTAATCCTTCTCTTGGTATATTCAGTACCTTTT
The DNA here is from genome assembly GCA_029783625.1 of Naso annulatus. NCBI lineage: Eukaryota > Metazoa > Chordata > Actinopteri > Acanthuriformes > Acanthuridae > Naso > Naso annulatus. The sequence goes on along the minus strand of JAPZDX010000019.1, from coordinate 1,273,337 downwards.
TAAACCTTGCCAACATGTATGTACAGTATGGATGTAGAATTATGTTTGTTACTTCCAAAAACAGGTGTTTACACCAAGAACAGAAATTTCCGCCTTTACAAGTCATCAAAAGTTGGAAAGAATGCTGCGTTCACGGTGGCAGAAGACAACATGTTTATTCCCAAACCTGAGAAGGGAATTTCTGTTGAGGAAAGTGTATTCCTGGCTTCCCTAGTCTGTAATTTAAGGTAAGGTCTGTAACTCCCTTTTCTGTGTGCTGAAAGTATTCCCTTCATCAAACATTAAAGTGTCCTTCTGTGTATCGTTAGTTTCACAGGTCAGAGAATTCTTACATGGGACGTCCCAGAAACAGAAGAAGCCAAAACCCTGAAGCCTCATTACCAGCTGGGGTCAGCTGGGCCAGCCATAAATCAAGGTAACAACACAGGCTTTATTTCATATCCACATTAGAGTGCTGTATAATTAGTCAGTAGATCAATATTTTTCAATTATGTTTTTCTGCATGATTAGTTTTTAACTTAAGTAACTTTTTCCTTCATCCATCACTAACAGACTCACTGTCAGGCTGCTTGTTGTCACCTCATCAAGACGTGGACAACTTTGTTTTAACTTTGGTTCGGAAGGATGCCATACATGGAAGTAAGTGTTGGGCTGATACAGGATATGCTTTTGCCAAAAAGATGTGTCACTTTCAGAACATTTTAATGTCTAGTTTGGGACATGAGGCTATAAGTAATGATCATTCATTTTCATTCTCAGTTTATTGATTGAGAATCATTTCCTCTATAAAATGTCAGAAGACAGTGAAACAAGACTGTCATAATATACTAAAGCCCAAAGTAATGACTTCAGATGTCTTGTGTTGCTTATATATTCAGTGTAAAATAATTTATAACAGAGAACAAGAGAAAACCCACACACTTTGGTTTGAAGCTGGTTTAGGCAGTTTATTATTATTATAATTATTAGTATTATTAGTATTAATAGTATTATTATTAGGACTGTCAAACGATTAATATTTTTAATCGCGATTAATCTCAAAATTTCCTGAGTTAATCACGATTAA
>JAPZDX010000019.1:1259450-1272171 GCA_029783625.1 Naso annulatus | reverse complement strand
TGTCAGAGAGAGAGCAGCCTCGTTTGGTGATAAGAAGAACAAGTTCTGTTGTGTAGGAACATGAGGAGAAAAAACATGCAGGTTTTCTGTGGCATTATAAGACGGTGCGTTAATAACGCGTTAACTTTGACGGCCTTAATTATTATTATTTAAATTTTTATTTTTTATTTTTAACCTTTATTCATTCAGGGGGGTCCCACTGAGAGTGAACTCTCTTTTTTTTAGGGATGCCCTGATCACATTCACACAGTTTTACATTCACACCTGGAAGATGCACCATACAATGACAGTTGTATCTGCGGCCGCAGAGCAACTCCACTGGAGCGATTGAGGTTAGAGGCTCTTAGTGGTGGATGCAGGTGGGGCAAGCAGTTCCCTTCACATTCACCACCCAGATTAATCCTGCTGGTAGAGGGATTGAACCGGTGACCCTCCGATCACAAACTCACTGCATGCCTCACTGTTTGGTGTCATCGGGCTAAATTCCATCATAACAAGGGATGTCCTGACCCAATCTCTGAGATCTGGATCGGGCCTGATCAAGGCATTTTCAAAGTGATCCTATTAGATCGGATTGAGCACCAGCTGAAGCTGATCCTTTGTTTTACGTCACATTCTGTAAATGAGATGCAGTACATGGTTATTATTACACACGTTCATAAATCTTACCCGTGAGGTCTGCGGAGAGAAGAAGGAGGGAGGACAGAGCATCATCGCGTGAAGCAGTAGACCAATTTCAGAAATATTTTCGAGACAGTGCGTATTCCCATCGCTCTATGCTGCACTTCTTGGCGTTGTGACGTCACTACAAGCTGATTGGCTGTGACATGCTTAACGTTTTAAAACTGGCTTCTGGTGACTTGACAAGCTGAGTCGCAGGCAACACTATCAGCCGTAATGCAATAGCATTTTGACAGCACCACAAGCTATGTCCTCCAGTTTCAGCAGAATATTAGAATATTAGAATACCTAATAAATCATCAGTAGATCACATACAATGTACATGGTTAAAAATATTGTGATTTTTTTATTTTATTTTATTTTTTTTTCTCTGTATATTGCCCAGCACGTTTAATAGCATGTAGTATGGGCTTGGCAAAATTGCAGTGTGTGTGTTCAAACTACCTTTTGTCAGACTGCAGTAAGGCTGATGGAACAGTTTAAATCAGTAATGTCAACACTGTTCACTTACAGGCATCAGACGATGGAGCTACTTTGCTGCTGAACAACTGCTTGTCTACGACATTGCCAAATATCGCTGGTGTGAAAATGTGTCAAGATTTCATAAAAGCAACAACATCATGTACGCATGTTCCCCTTTAGTTGAAAATTTTTAAAATGTTTGTGCACTCTTATGATTTGGTCCTATTCTGCCTTGTAGGATCATCGTGGATCTCAAAGAGGAAGTGTGGTACCAGAAGTGTCACGATCCTGAATGCAAGAACTTCAGGTCCTCAAGTATGTTGTGACTGTACATCACAGGCCACATGACCTGTCTGTGGGGTGATAATTTTTTATCGTGTTGGCATTGCAACTAGTCTAAAATAATTATTTCTGCTGTTACAGGTTACCCACTGCCACAAGAGATCTCTGTTAGCTACATCATGACACTGGTTTGTTTGCTTTACGTAACTAACATTCTGACTAATATGTCAGGAAATGCTTTATGTTTCAGTCCAAAGCTCAAAGACACTGTGTTACTCCATAAAGTCTTCTGTTCACCGACAGGATGATGAAGACCAGGCCTACTTAATGGACGATGCTGGCAACATCGAACCCAGTCAGGCACCAAAACAGGACCCACAGAGCACCGTGTGTCCAGAGGAGGAGCCAGCCGATGTGTGGGGAGACGCACAAGATGACCAGGACTATTTAGAGAGCTTGGATGACTTTGAGCAAAACAGCGGGGATATCTCTGATCAGCTTCTGCTCCAATGTATGGCAGATTTTGATTCTCAGTAGACGGTGAGGTTCATGTTAATTCGCTTTTACTTAATATCATAAAAAGCCTAAAATATTCTAACTGTTCAACATCAATATCTGATAATATCTCCTTCTGTCTGCTCTCATAAGCGAAGGCAGATGTTGAATGACAAAATAAGAATGTAACAATGTTGTAAAATAAATGTAAATGAGTTCTTGTCCATTCAGTCACACCTGTAAGCTGCTAAAGGACATTTTGACCATGTGATTGTGTGTTAATGCAACAATATGTAACTTGATGCGGTTTCAAAAACAAAACTTACTGATGTCTGTTAATTTGTTGCACAACACAGTAATTTTGGTGAAACAGGATCCTATTTCACGGAGAGAATGCCCTCTGGTTTTCCCTCTGATGTCCTACGACTGCACGGCCTCAACTTTGTGATTCACAGAGGTTCCTGAAAGCAACATGTTGCCTGCAGACTGAAGCTGTAGCCGCAGCACTGGGGTGTGGCAGTGTTTTATCCTGCTATCAGAGGTTTTGCTTGCAGTTAGATGGCGATCCAGCTCCAGAATGGACACCAGAAACCAGAGCCAAGTGAATGGGCAATGTAACTGGACTCAACAGCCAGTTCAACAGACTCAGCAGTTAGCTGCTAACTTCGTGACATTCGTGCGGATACCAGGCTGAGTCAGAGGACTGACAAGATTATCTCAGACTGGGGTGTTGTTGTTGGGGACAACTACGCTAAATAAAGTGCAACAGACAGACAGGGCAGTCGTAGGACATGAGAGGGAAAACCGGAGGACATTTTAGCCATAAAATATGACCTGGTTTCATTAAAATGGCTGTTTTGTGCGACTTAGTAACATGCATTGTTAAATTTCTTTTTCAAAACTGTGGGTTGCGGTCAAGTTACATATTGTTGCTTTAGCTATTAAATATTCAAATAGTGCTCATGTATGATAAATTGCAGAAGTTAGTGTAATTCACGTCACTGACAATCAAAGCAAAACAGGAAAAGGTTTCTAGAAATCATAGATTCCTTCCAAAAAAAACAACAGCCACAGTTTTGAAAGTACATTTTTATTTGGTTCAGTTAACAAACAAAACTAATATATTTATAATTCCAACACAAAACTGCACCTTTGCCCTTTTCATATCATAAAAGTCTTAAAAAAGCAACAAGAAAACAATATGGCTTGAACTGTCATAAAAGCCTCCACATTAATAGATGAGTGAAGTGGTCATAATTCAGTCAAAACATTTTTATTTCAAACTAAACTTTGTGTCAAATGATTCACATTAGGCCAGTGAAGGACCATCATGGACCACAAGTAAAAAGTTAATGCTGACATGGACCGTCTTCTCTAAATGAGCTGTGATACCAGCGCTAAAAATATTTACCCCGAAGACTCGTACAAATGACAGTATGCAGCTTTAAACTGTTCCACTAAAATTTAAAATCTAAAAAGGACTAAATGCATGTACAGTATATTAACATTTTTTTTTTTTTCACGAAGGCACAGAAAGTCTGTCAAGCAAAAACATTTCCCACTGGCTATCAACGTCGTTGCACACTTTAACATGTTTATCAGTCCTTCAGCCTACAGCATGAGCAATGTGGGAATGCAGGGAATTACGACAGCATATCAGGTGTGATACTCTGCATACAATAGACTTTGAAGCAGAGACACTATTTACAGTTTACTCATTACCTTAAATATCAATTTAAATAGATAACCAACACATGTAATAGTCTGGTATATAAATACTCAATTATTTTCACTGCTGAAAAAATATGATAGGGGGTATTTTATCTGCACCTCCCAAGATTTAAAAAACAAGCAGAAATGTTTTACAGTCTGACCGTGAATTAGTCAGACTTCAAAGGCAGTTACAGTATGTGCAAATCACATTTGACCTTTGTGTTCTTTGACCCATACTCTTGAATACATTATAGTAGCTACACTGTAACATGTTCAGGGACATAATAAAGAAATTGGGCTGTGGTAGTTGGGAAGATTTAGTAGTTCAATAACTAGTTAAAGCAGAAACAACAGGTTCTTTAAACGAAGATTAAGCACAGTTTGTGTGTAAGCAATACCCACAAGACTAAAGATTGTCAGTGGTAGGAAAATTGAAGGAAATCGCTCTTAGTACACTATTTGGCTCTGGCTGTGTCCTCTAAACATCTGTCACTTTCCCTGTACTCCTCCGTTTCAGTTTACATCTTAATTTTGGCATAGAGTTCATCGATTTGTTCTCTGAAGTAGCTCCGTAGCTCATTTCTCTTGGCCTTCAGGGTGGGCGTCAGCAGGCCGTTCTGGACAGTAAACATTTCAGGATGTAATGCAATATCTCTCACCTGCAGAGAAAAAAAAAAGATTAACCACTGAATGCAAAGCGAAAAGTCAAAAGAAATACAAGAAGTCGGGCTACAGCTAACCATTGTTTTCTATTATCCTTATCTGTTGATAATAGGGTTAGGGATTTTAGGGTTATTTGGTTAATAGGGTTAGGGTTAGAAACTCTAAAAACTGAAAATGTTTTACATAATTTAGGCATGTAACTCCGTCATTTCTGCTTGAGAAAGTCAGTTAATAAAATTGATTGGACTGGTCATTTCTCCTCTAATTTAAACTTTGCAAAATGAAGAATCATTTTTATTGAATCAGACGTATTGTTGCACTTAAAACCCATGTTGCATGACTCAGTTCAGCAGAATGAAAATGCAGAATTTTAAGGATTAAGTCCGACATGGCAACAGTCACCTGCTCAAAAGACTTAAGTCCTGCTTCTTTGCCCAACCGCAGAAGATCCTCCAGAATAGCAGTCTTCACATCCTAACAGCAATCAGAAAAATGTTAGCAAGCATGCATAGCAAGTGGAGCTGTGTATATCGTCTGCTTGTAGTAATTAATCTCACCTTGTTCTCGCACAGATCAGAGTAGGATCCTTCAATCCCTTTTTTCTTCATCCAAAGAGGTAAAAAGTCTGGATCAGGTACCACTATTCCCACCAGGCATGCCTGAAAAAATACAGCACAGACGCCAAGAAGATCAGTGCCACACAAGCTGTAACAATTTTTAAACTGTACTATGTATTATGGTGAGAATATCTAATACTTAGTGCTGGACCAGTTCCATATTACCTGTAAACTGTCACCATGAACAAATATCTGGACCACTGCATCACTGAGAGCATAGATTGTTTCTATTTTCTCTGGGGCGATGTATTCTCCTTGTGCCAGCTTGAAAATGTGCTTCTTTCTGTCGACGATCTTCAGGGTACCGTTCTGCAACAAACAAAAGAAAAAAAACACACACACCTAGAGATTAAAGTGGCAACTAATTTACCTCCCCAGACTTAATAAATCTCCACACAACAGTAATAATCAAAGATCAGTTTTGTCCTTCAGCCTGTTCTGCTTACAGGAAGCCATTTCCCAATGTCTCCTGTGTGCAGCCATCCATCCTTGTCGAGCGCCTCTGCTGTTTTCTCAGGATCTTTCAGGTATCCCTGGAAAACATTTGGTCCTTTGACACACACCTAGAGGGACAGATAATAGGCATGGGTAGTAAAATACCATTTCCAAAAATCTTACCTTTCTGGCACAAAGACTTTCACATGACATCAAATTTACACCCATGCTGGTGGCTTGACTTTAGATAGTATCAGCCGGATGGTTTGTTAGCCCACCTCAGGACTCTCATCAACAACTTTTTAATGGATGGGGTTTTTTTTGGTTGTTTTTTGGAAAAACCAAAATTAACTTAACCAAATTAAACCAAAATTTTCTACAAATATTTAAGGTGCCCAGTAAATACTACTCACTTTGGTTTTCCTCTAAAATATCTTAATGTCTGCTAAATAGATTGGCACAAAATTTTGCACAGACATTCACATCCTAAAGACTCTATGAGCGCCACTATGAGGTGAGATTTACGGTTTTTAGTTGTATTACCAGCTAGTTGTGATTTATCATACGTCCTTTCAGTTCTGCTCTACATGCAGCCACTGCAGAGATACAGAAACGAAGGTGTTTTAGCAGGAGCTACAGTGGCTGTCATTTTAATGAAGAAATGTCACCCCAAAAACCTTAGGATGGCTTTGTCTTATTTGCTTTTTGTATGGTATTTAGTCATGCTTTATTGTAAGGCTGTGGATGTATAGATTATTCTTGTAAATAAGATACATTTACTATGTAAAAAAATAAGTAAATATAATACTTGCATTACCCTTTAAGTATCTGTTGAGTATTTCTATAAAATGCTTTTCTTGAATTTGAAGCAAATAAATACATTATCCCACCCACTGTGTGTATTTGATAGTTGAAAAAACATCTCCTCACCTCTCCCTCTCCGTTAGCTGCCAGGTAGTTCATTTCTGCCACATCCACCAGTTTGATCAAATTGCAGGGCAGAGGAGGCCCGACGTGACCTGGAGCCCAAAACAGTGACACTTCAATTTCATGATTAACAGAAACAATCGTGTAAACTTAACCTGGCTGTTACAGCTGAGAAAAAAAACAAAGGCAACAGTTAGAAGACTTTCCAGCTTTTACCTGCTGACCAATCACCAGGCATTGACATGGAGCACCCCGCTGTACATTCAGTCTGGCCGTAGCCTTCATAAAACTGTGAAGTGCAGGCGTGTTTCTTAGTGACAGTCATGACAAATAAAACAATCTTAGTTACTGATAAAAGAGATGAGTGCGTGGTTGTGGCTCACTTGACAGCCCAGTGCAGCTCGTAGGAATGTCAGGATGGTTGGAGACACCGGAGCTGCTCCTGTGATCATGAGTCTCACACGACCTCCCAGGCTCGCCTACAAAGTGTGAAACAAACAGGAAGAGTCACAATCCAAACTGAACTACTGTCAAGTTCTTTATTAAACATAAGAAAAACATACTTCTTATGTAAGAAACTTGTCACAAATAATTTGTGTTTATCTGACCTCAAGTAACAACAAAATTAATACTGTGCCTGCAAACATTACCAAAGAACATGTAAGAATATAGAATATAAATGTATAAAAATAGGCACTGCTGATGGAACTACAAGTTTTTAGAACAAACAGAAGAAAATCATAGACATAGATGCTTGCCATTTTTACCTGTACTTTTCTGAAGATGAGTTTGTCCCACATGCTGTCCTTTCTGACAACACCACTTTTAAGCTCAGCCTCCTTCCTTCTAAAAGCAAAATCGAGTAGCCATCTCTTCAGTGGTGTGTTAGCTTGACTGAATACCTGTGAAGAAGCAAATCAAGCTTATTTCAGAGCCTCTAGTATTAACGTGTCACAGAGAATCACCACATTACATATGAAGACCCCTCTCCTACACTGGCAACATGTCCTTATGTTATTCTTCCTATATGCTACAAGAAACATCATATAGTAAGTATTTAATGCTACTGTATGTCAGCGCATTTCAACCTCGGAAGTGCTGTGTACTAATAACTGTTTGACAAACACTGATTCAGACAGCCAGTGTTGCATGTGTCACATACTTAAGGAACCAGTACAGATTACTTGTGGGGTTGAGCTACAGTAGACGTAGGGTGTGAGAATAGAGACCAAGTATGTAACCATATTTTGCAAGCTGAGCTTCCTCATTTTTAAAATGCAAAGGCAGAGACATGTTCTGTTTTCAGTTTCAAGGTTGCCCAGAAAGACGTGGTGAGTCTTCATGTATTACCAAAGAATCTGAAAATGCAAGAGCCAAACTGTAACCCGCAGTAGCCTTCTTCTACTGTTTAGAACTTTTATTCAATTGAAGCTCTTCCATTTACCATGAGGACACAACATGTTTGAAACATGTTGGTCACCTGTTAGTTTATTTTTCTTGTGTTTAATTCTTTGTGTCTAAACAAATCTGCAGTGTGCAAGATAATGTAAGCTGACGGTAGCCTGCCAAGTCACTAAGTCTTGTCAACAGCTGACAGGACATATTCCATGGCTTGGGGAGTGTTGACAAAGAAAGTTACAGCAAACATCATTCAAGACTGTCGTATAAGCAACTTTGCTGATGAGACTGTGTTTTTAATAAGCAGAGTCGAAGCTGCAGGCAAGCAGTGGAGGGCTGGGTGGAGACAGAAGTGGACACAATGTAGATCCACGCGTACTACATGAAGCAACAGTGTAGTAAGTCATTGAGGGCTTTATGAGGCATTGAGGATTATTTTTTTCTTTTCTTTTTCCACAAAAAACTTTTACATATGTAATTTTGACAGTGCCTGGAGAGGAACTTGAAACAAGTAAGCAGACCAAAGAGATTAGAACTGCTATTAAAACACAAATTCATAAAAATAGTCTTGAAAAAATGGAACAAGCAAATCATGAATTGACTGGCTCCTCTCAGATATAACCTTTGTAGGCTTTAACATTATAACATTAGATAAAGTACAAAAACATACACATTATCTAACCTTATCAAACATTCGGTTGAGGAGACGTGGGACCACAGGGAAGATTGTTGGCTTCAGCATTTTCAAATCATCCATCAAAAGTCGAATGTCCCCTTGGAAATATCCGATTCGAGCACCATGGATGAGGATGACACCCTAGCAGAAAGGGAGCTGATTAATGCTTTTATCCACAAGGGGGCAGTGTTTGTTGTAAACATATCCCCACATATCCAAACATCCAAAGACTGTTATTTAGGTCCACTGCTGCATTTCCAAATTCAGAGGCTGTGACTCATTGTGCTCGCTAAAACTAAACAGTGCAAGTCAAAAGCTATTTGAAGATTTATAAATCACAAATGCATCAAAAGACCCAACACATGCTGCATGTTTGCTATCACTTTATAACACCACACGGTTTCCAGGTCTTTAAAGCTGTTGAGGGCTGCTATTATTTGAAATCTTTGGTACTTAAAATTTTAGGTAAGCCCAGCTTTTTAAAAAAACCAGAATGTTTCTAAATAAAAATCAGCAGTGCAACACCTTGACGATGTAAAACGCAGGCAAAGAGTGCTGGTGCTATTCATATGCCCAAAGTGCTCAAATGATATTACAACATAAAAAACAGTTACTGTCAAAACACTCAAAACAAATAACAATATTAACTTTTAAACGAACCACATATTCAAAACTTCATGTTAAGTAAACACACTCCACATAGTCACTTAATTATGCATCTGTTCTCAAGGTAAACAAGTCCAAAACATACCTGTACAACCCTCTCAAACATGTGTGCTAGGGGGAGGTAGGATATATGAATGTCATGGAGGCCCAGCATGCAGTGTATCTGTGGGGAACACACAACAAAACACATGCGCATATGCAGGTCAAGCATGGCGTACTGTACCTCCACCACCCTCTCAAACATGTGGGCCAAAGGAAGGAAGGAGATGAGCACATCTTTAGATGTGGGCTTCAGAAAGCCCTGGACAACAACATTCATAGGGGACAAAAGAGAGGAGGAAAGAGCACAGGAGGAGGAGGAGGATAAAAGACCAGAGGCGAGACGGACAAGAAAATATACAGGGGTCAAACAGGGTCAACCGGAGTCAGGCAGGAATTTTAGATTTTAAGCAAATCCACTGAACATCTCTCTGCTACATCTGATCCAAACCTCATGAAGAGGGTAGATTTCCTTTAGAAGTGTAAAAAAGTGTAAGGATGCTATTTCCTGCACTTTTATACATTTATCTATCAAATGAAAAATTGCGATGAAAGTGTTTCTTGAGGTTTCCATATAGCAGTGATAGTAAAACAACGAAAACTACAACAAAAAGAGATGTGTTTAAATTTCTGCATTATTAGTGCACTGATCATATTCAAAATATGATGGAAGATAATACCGTCTGAGTGTTGTTCTCCACTGCATGAAGAATGGCAGTGAAGGACAGGCTTGCAAAAAGTTGCTTTGACTACAATGACGCAGGTGAGTATCAACATGTTTACCTAACATGGACTTGAGCAGGTGGATAGTCACAACAGGACACTGTTCAGAGAGACTTTGATGACCACACAGAGGAAATTCGATACTTAAATTTTACATCTCCTAAGTTTATCCGGTACAGTATGTTTATGATTTCTGTTTTTTTTTTTTACCTCTGTCATTCTAATGAAAGCTGCGGTGTTGGAGATTACATTTCCGTGAGTTAGCATTGCACCTTTTGGGTTTCCTGAAAGGAGAATGATGTTTGTAATTATTCATGATGTCAAAAATAACATTGCCGAAAGACTAAAGTTGGAACAAGTTGTGTAATTACCTGTGGTCCCAGATGTGAAGCAGACTATAGCAAGGTCCTCTGGTTTAGGAGGCTGTAATCAGATCACAGATCTACACTAATGCACAAGAATCCTGAAATGCTATTGCATTAAAAATATACAAGATGCCGTACTTTAACACAGCGCAAAACCTTATTTGCCACTCGTACTTTGTCCTGATTTCAAGTGAATTATCTATGCTAAAAAGATGATTCTCCTTGTAGTACTTTTAAAAGAATTAGGAGCTTTTTTCATGCAATCAAGAGGTCAAATGAGCAGTTCTGGTACAACTCACCACTGGTTTCTGGTGGTTGGCTTTACCCAAGGCCTGGAAAGAAATACAAATATACAGTGAGATAAAAAGTGTCTGCAGGAAGTGCTGATAATAATCATGCTTTAAACACACAGCACCTCAGGGCCTAACACTCAGTTCTACAAATGAATAACAGTGTGACTCAAAGAGCTACTGCCGAAGGCACAGCTAATTTTCATTAACATCTGCTGAAGGCGTATTTTATCTCATTAGATATATTTGAGTCTTTTCTGAATGACTGACATCAACAAAAGATAAGAAGATTAGGTTGTTACGCTCACCTCAAATTCCTTCAAACTTATAATTTCAATGCCGCAATCTTTTCCACGGGTCACCAGCTCAGTGTCGTAAGCCTCTATGACCACAATTGTCTTTATTGTTTGCCCTTTGTCACTGACACAGTCCAGTATCATCTGAGCCTTTTCAGGAACATCACAGATCACCGTTGAGATGGAAGCTGAAAAACAGACGTCATCAAATTAACCACTTATGCTTCTATCAGTATCGGTGCCCTTGATCTAGAGTGCTGCGATAACACGGCAGGTGGTGTGTGGTTAGTGTTTGACGGTGCCCCTTTCTGTACCTCTGTCTATAATGTAGCTAATGGCCTCTGTGCCGAGTGTGTCATACAATGGAACAGCCACCAAGGAGTACGTGTAACATGCCAGCTCTGACATGGTCCACTGAGGAAGAAAAAACACAGAAAACAGCTTGTGAAAAAAAAAGAATTCAGTCAGTGACCTTATAACACCCAAATGAAGGGACAAGCAGCCAGTGCTTTTACACTGTATAGCTGATCATTAGTATTATATTGCTAATAAAATGGGGCCCAAGAAAGACTTTTTATCCACATGCTTACATTGTGAAAGACATGTCTATGAAAATGGTTGATACATTTCAGAAGCATCTCTGACAAAAAAGATTTGAATCACTGTTATAATGTGATCCACCTGGTTCAACAACATTTAGAAAATCTGGAAGAGCTGCAACATTAAATCATTTTTTATCCATTCAAGTTAGCATAGGGCTAATCTTGCTGTGTCGGCCCGATAATGTTGAAGGTATGTGAAAGATCAGGATATTTCTATGCTCAAAACTCATCCTTTTTGGGTTCTTGTGCCACTGAGCAGCTTTCATAGGAGTGAACTCCAATGCTATATCCAGTTTTCCTTAATACCTCCATGCTCACTTCAGTGATGATCCTGCATTGCAGGATCATTTGAGGTAATTCTAAGGTACATCACCATTTCAAAATGAAGAACTCACCATGCACTTGACTACATATTATTCTTTCTTTCCTTCTTTCTTTTTTTTTGTTTGTTTTTTTTACAACCAAACACAACTTTTCCATCTTGGCTTACAAAACTGCAGCGATAGTGTAACCAGTGATGAGATTTGTTGTACCTCTGGCCTGTTCTGTGAAAAAATGCCGATGAAACTGTCTCCTGTATGAGAGTGCCCTCTGTAAAGGAGAGCAGAACCAATGTACTCTGCTCTGTCCGACACCTGCGCAAAACAAGACAAAGTTTTGTAGTTGTGCATTGTGGACATGGAGAATACCAGATTTCCACATCAGTAGCCCGTGTAACACCTCTTTATAGGACAGCCACTCGTAGGGCTGGTTTGGTTTCCTCGACCCAAGACAAGGTCCATCATCTGAGAAAGAAAAAAAAGCTCACTTTAACCTACATTTACCACAAGGGTTATCATAAGTCTTCTTGGGTTGCCACACACTCACTTGATACTCTGACTCCCCGTTGGAAAACCTCATACATTGTTCGCGCATCACTGTAGTAGTATGCGAGTAGCTCGTTGCCGTCATTCAGCGCTGACCTTCTTGCATGTTCTGCACCCTACAGGCAAAAAACAATCACAAGTTACAACCTGTACTGACTAAACTTTGGGACAGTGGAGAACAAAGATATATTCTAGGGAATTCCTGCACTCTATTATACTGTTTCCACGGTGATATTTGAAACCAACATGAATCTTGCACAGTACATATTGCAGCAGTTGTATTTTTGGCTGAAAAACAAAAAAATCAAGGCTCCAAGGCTCTTTATTTTTGCCTTATTTTTTAAAAAATTACTGTTGCAGTATCTGTTTGTGCAGAATACATGAAAGTGTCATGTCTACTAACTTGATGATGATGCTGAGATTAGATATGAGATGTCTGCACCTTTTGTCTCTCTCTCTCTCACACACACACACACACACACACACACACACACACACACACACACACACACACACACACACACA
>JAPZDX010000019.1:1240906-1252470 GCA_029783625.1 Naso annulatus | reverse complement strand
AATTACGCACTTCTGTCACACACACATACACACACACACACACACACACCCACACACACACACAGACACACACACTTGACCTCCACGCCAAATTTCGGCCTCCTGCTGCGAAATCTGTGGCCACCAAAGACTGAGGGATTTTTGTGGACTGACCAATCGACCGACAGAGTGACGTATGGAGCTGCTGATTGCAGCTACAAATGTTTGAGATATAAAGTCCCCTGTCAATTAAATCTCTGTTTGTTTTTTATTGCCTGTTTTCTAAAAATGGGATGATATGTTTTACATGGCTGAAAAAGCTTGAGTGTTAAAATCATTTGGAAGAAAAAGCATTCACAGCGATTCTTTTTTTTTCCTTAGAGCTCCATGCAGAAGCAAAATATCTGAGCCTGGTTTTAAAGCCAGATGGTTAACTCGTTTCGCTCATATGACTCCTTTAAATCAAGTCAGTCAGTGAAATCACTTAAAGCTAACTGGATGATTTTCTAAGTTTTGCCCTGAGCTTAAACATTCCTCCTTTGAATGCACCTTATCAGATCTGCTCTTGAATGTTGTGTAAACATCAGCCGGCTCAGGCGTTTGCATTTTATCAACCCCAAAAAAGTCAGGCTGGCTGCTGGTATGCTCAAATTACCCAAGCAGAGTAGCATTCCAGAGTCACAAAACCACAACTTGTCTCTCTATTTGCTCTAATGTGCTACTCCTGTTCTCAAGGGCAAAAATATGATTATGTGTGCACGGTTGCTTTACGGGCATCCCGTGTCTGTACTGTAACGGCCCATGTGACTGCACAGCACAGCCAAAAGCACTCTGATGCTTCAATAAATGATCTTTAACAGGGAGGACAACAACAAAAACACTCTCAAGCTGCATTCCACGGATTCCTTTTGGAGGAAGGTTGCCATAACACACAGACATCAGTACTAAACACACCCCTAAACTGCACCCTCTGCAACCACACACACCTCTGTCACCGAGAAGAAAACAACATGAGCTTCTGGATGTGCCGACATATTAAAGCTTTCAGTTATGATCTGTTTCAGCAATCTTTTAATGAGGGCTCCTAGACTTGTTCATAACACCAAAAGTATTCGATCACCACCAGACAGTAACTTCCACTTGGAGTTTCTGTGGTCTGACTCTGCTCTGAGAGGAAATAACAGACAACCATCCAACACTTGATCTGAATAACGGCTGCTCTCTAATGTATGCAGCGAAACCTGAAGAACCAAAATAGTGCTTTTGCAAGTTAAATACAAATTACATATTCCTCATCTCTCTGTCACCCCTCATTTCCTGTCATTTGTCTACGGTTGAACTTCTCATAAGTTGTCCACCTGGCAGCGCTGCCAAGTTTTTTTTTCATTTCACAGAATAGTTTTGTGTGATGTATTTGCTTTCTTGCCAAGACTCAGATGAGAAAAACTGATTGGCTGCCACTCTCATGTCTGTAAGCTAAATATGCAGCTACAGCCAGCAGCTAGCTTATCTTATCTTAGCATAAAGATTGGAAACGGGCCTCATCCAACAAACATCTCACAAACACCATTTAATCCTTACACAACCACAGGCTAAGACACAACAGCCTGACCAAAGAGGGGAGTCCATTTGCAAGTTGAGGAGTTGTGGTCTCAAAGGATGGAGAGATGCTCACTAAGTAATCATTGTGTAACTTTGTTAAAAACACAACAGTTTCTAATAGCAGGTGCTGCAGTTGCCATATGTTTGTCCTATATGGATTATGGAAATAAACCCCAACAAAGTCTTATTTATTTATTTATTTATTTTTCAGAAAGACTAATAAAAGAAAGGCAGAACCATGAGAGATCATGGAGTTGCAGACGCTGCTGGCACGTGTGAGGAAGAAAAAAGTGTTGTGAAAACTGAAACTAACTGCTGGAACTAACTGTCTGTCGTAGTGATCAAATGCTGGTGAATTCAACAACTATGGCACAGTGTTTGGGTTTTTTAAAATTAACATCAAAGCAGTTTTGAATCCTTCACCACTGCACTCGCACTTTTGACGGGCCTCCTCTCCATGGCGACAGCAACCATGGCTCATGGTTCTGTAGTCTTTACACCCATCTGCCAAACTGACGGACAAAACATGATTTTTTTAAACAGAAGTTAAAATATTTAAAACTGAGGTCCATAGCATAAATGTATAGGATCATCACATTATCCAGGAGCGCTAATGTGAATAACACTGAGGAAACTAACTGTTTAAAGGAAGCATTGCGGGGAAACACACTTCCTCCCATTTCGCAAGTCTTGCATTTAACCTCCCAACAGCAGAAACATGGTCATATCTTGGTCACAACTGCTTAAAAACTGACTAAATTAGAAGAACCTTATCAAATATGTTAATTTGTGTTCAGTGTCCATGAATAAATTGTGGATATAATGCAGATAAAAGCCCACAATGCTATTGTAGCATACCATATAGTGATAATGTAACCTTGCCTCGTGAAATATACCCAAATGTTGTCAGTGGTGGATTTGCAAGGCAAAAAAGTTTCAACAGTTTGCTGCTGACAGAATTTTGTCTAACTATATGGAAATGAAACCCAGTGGGTGCATAAAAACAACTGCGACAGTCTCTTCCTCAGCGTGCTGTTCTCACTTCCTCATTAGTGTGCTAGGCGGACTGGTTTGAGGTTACCAGGTCACACACACGCACACACACACACTCTGACATGAATTGATATGACAGGGATGCCAGGACATGTGCTTGATAATGGTTGCATTGTTCCTCTTCTGCACTCGTTAAGATCTTATCTGAGCATGTGAACCGATAATCAGTTATTTCCAAACTAGGTTAGACAAAAAGTTATGAAACAAAGTATGACTGCAGACACGGTGTCCGGTCGGCAATGATGCTACACGTCCGTATACTTGATAAGATTTCAGATTATCGCCTTCGTTCATTTGCGAGTTTCTCTGCGATACCGACAGATAAGAGATGGACGCACTCTTCTGATAAAAGACGATTTTGCCTGTACGTGATGTCCATCTTGTGAGATAAACGGGAAATGAATATGTGATGTGGAGAACACACAGAACGTGGCTTGACACAGGTCTATTTTTAAGGCAACAATGAGCGAAGAGAGCCCTTTTTTCCTGAGGGCTCATTAACGCATCACGCTCACACAAATCTCTGCAAACAACACAAACGATAATCGATGCTAATTTGTTCGTTTCTGTACTTGAAGGCAGTACGTAGGCTTGTTTCCACTAACCTGTGAGCAGCAGTAGATCCGGAGACTTGAAATCAATCAGCAGCAGAAGGAGCGGTCTACATTTTGCTCAGCTGGGGCAGCTCTCAGCCAATCAGGAGGAGGCACACGTGTTGCTCTGCCGAAAGTTTGAAAGGTCTGCTGTCATTGGTTAATATTGCTGCGGCGAAAAAAGTGTTCAGATCCTCGCACAACACAGTGTTCGGATTCTTGTGAAACTACTAATGCCACACTGAAAATACTCTAAATACAAGGCAAACTCCTGCACTCAAAACCTTACTTAAAGGGATAGTTTACCCAAAAATAAAAATTCAGTCATCATCTAGTCATCCTCATGCTGACTGAAAGGCGGGTGAAGTCTTTTAGTCCACAAAACACTGCTGGAGTTTCACAAGAAAAAGGCGTCGCAGTAATCTCCAAAGCAATTGAAACAAATGGTGACCAAGTTTAAAATATTAAAAAAAACAACAACAACAACAGCAAAAAAAAAAACATAATAAAACCATAAAATGCCTCCATGCCGTTCATCTGAAGTAATCCAAGTGTCCTGAAGCCCCGACATGCAAAATTGTTTTAAAAAACATCACAGACGTTGTGTGAACGTGACTCCCGCCTCAGGAGCTACAGGCTACAGTAAACACGAGAGGCTGAAAACATGGCATCAGTGGCATTTTTCAAAAACACTTACCATGTCGAGGCTTCAGGACACTTGGATTACTTCAGACAAGCAGTATGGAGGCATTGTACTGTTTCTTTGTTTGAAACCTGGTCACCATTCACTTTAGTTGTTCGGGAGATTACTGCAACCCCTTTCTCCTGTTTAACTCCAGCAGCATTTTGTGGACTAAAAAAATTCACCCAACCTTCAATCGGCATGAGGGTGAGTAGATCATGACTGAATTTTCATTTTTGGGTGAACTATCCCTTTAAGTAAAAGAAATATGTGATTAGTAAAGAATCGAAAGTCAAAGTACTCAGTGGTCACTGTTTCTCTATTATATTAGGCCTATGTTTTTGGATTAATATGGTGGACTAATTTATTTAATTAATTTAAGCAATGCATCATATTCTACAAGATCAACAAAAGTTTGTTGTGTGGCTGTCAAAATCACTTGTCTCTAAAAGTCAACTTTTCATGAGCCGAGAAAAACAACTTTGTTTTCAGCTTTGTGAGAACATGTTTTCCAGCCGATCCAAGACTTTTTTTAAGACTTAATTTAGCTCAAGTGGCAGGAGTTTGTTTTTTCAACCTGTAAAGGAACACTTAATCCTTCAATTTGTCAGAAATGTCATATTTACTAAATTTGAGAATAGATTATTGTGTTTTATTTTTGAAAGGAAAGATGTGGAAAATTGTAATATGAAAGAAACCATGAATTAAAGCTATTATCATACTGTTTTGGAGGAAAAACTACAATATTTGCCTCTGACATGTATTGGAGCAGGCTATATTCAATATATTCAGATAAACTACTTTGAATTTGATAAGTGCAGGACTTAACCTACGTAAAATAACATTTTTAGCCTACACATTTCACATTCACATACTAATATGTATTTTGAGCGAGATGCCTTATACTTTGCAGTTCACTGAAGAAAATCAGGTTTAAAGGACCCAATTATAATCAGAATTACACTCACAAGATTGGAGTATTTGCACTGTAAGAGACTGTTCAAGGGTAAAACAGATGCTCTTTGAACAGCTGGCTGCTAAACTACTATTATCAGCAACAATTATCTGCAAACACACACACACACACACACAACCAAATGAATTATGGTATAATTACAATAGTAATAAAACTCTTGATTCTTAGTTATGAGTTTTTATGGCTTCATCTTATCTATGATATTGTTGAATGGGTGTCATATAGATTGATGTGTTTGATATCTATGTCAATATTCCTGTAGTATTTCTATTTGAATAATTTATTCTTATAGGCCTTTACTGTGATCAGTTCATATATTTATTTATTTATTTATTTATTTTAAAGTCTAACTGCAGCTTCTCGTCTCTAAAACATCTTCCTTTGAAGAGGCCACTGAAGTTTCCAAAATGCACCACCGGAGGGCGCCATTCTGCACTTTAAGAGAGATGATAAAGGAGTTCAGCATATTTTGCTGTTTCATTATGCAAATATCGCTCCATGTCCGAGGGATAAAAAATAAATTTGATTGTTTTTGTTTGTTTTTTATGAGCACTCTGTTATAGACTATTAGCCTACTTAAAAAAAATATAAAGAGCTATAAAATGTACTGTTGCGAAACGTTCACAAGCTTTAATGCATGAAACTTCAGCATCCCTTGCTGTATTTGTTTTTCCAAAGGCGCATGTAGCTGCTATATGCATCTGAACTCAGCTTAGTTCAGCATGGGCTCAATGGGGACCGTGTGAACTGCTGCAGTTCAGGCTGAGGGGGGCGCGCCAAGCCAAAGGATTGTGTCCCGGACCCTCAGAGGTCACCACGGGTCAGAGCGCAGCGCCTGACAACACATACAGAAGAGTCCACACAGGCTGCTGCTGCACACTAACCTGCTGTCACAAATTAGGCTTGACTGGAGGCTTGTTTGTGTTTTCCAGTACGGGGCCAGTGTACAGACGAGATTAAGAATGAACGAAGACACCACTAATTCACTGAGCAGACACAATATTGTAACAAGCTGTAACCGACAGCTATTGTTAGTTTGTCATTTTCATGAAAAGTTTCTATAAAGTTCAGCTACAGGAGGAAACTGCAGCAATATAAACATGCACAATAAGTCAGTTAACATTGTGAATTACGGTATTTTCTATCAGTGCTGCGCATTTATGCGAAAATATCATTCAGTTACGGACAGTCTGAAGTCTGCTGCGTGTAGCTGAAGATCTCTCTCTGTCATCTGAGATGAATTCATTTGCACTTTGATCGGATCCGGATCATCTGAATCATCATTTGAATCTTTACTGTGCTGCAGCTAAGCGCTGGTACATAAAACTGGCTGCTATGTGACGGCAAAGATATTTTCAGTGCAGTCCGTGACATCACGCACTACGACAGAACAGTCAAGGTCAGCGTGCTGCAAACATGGAGGGAGAACAGGGCGTCAAACCGTCAAGGTGGTCGTAAAGGTGGTGCGTATCACGGTTTTATTCAGTCAAGGGACACTGCTGTGGACAGCAGATATAGCTGTCTGCAGGGAAGCAAAAAGAAAAGTGACGAATGCGTCCGCAGTCCCTGCATGATCTCATATTAGTGAAGCATAATCCTCTTAAAGCTGCATTTCCTGCTGCATCGCATCGTTACTTATGTGTTTATGTGGTGATTTCGTAACGTGTAAAAGTAGGCCTATTTTAGGCTGTTCATTAACATTTATTATCAGTTTCAGTTTACAGCAGTGACTCATTAGGCTTTACTGCTTAATATTCATCTGTATCATACTGCCCATAAGTAACAATTAGAGCAATCCAATCAAAACACTACAATACGAATGCTAACAGCAATTTGTCCCACACATGCAAAGATTGCAGCCATTCTGCATAACTAAACTACGAGCAATAATGTCATATTTTTATGTGTATTAAGAAAAAAAAAAAGCTTTTTAAATAGGTACTTTAAAATTCAGCATTTTTTAAAGTCACAGCAATAACAGCTGTAGTTTAAAAGTGTCAAAACATAAATATCTTGTGGGTACGTCGTGACCTGGCAACTAATTTAATCAGAAGAGCCTATAAATATAAATATACATTTTATTTATAAAATCAGATGGTTGTCAGATCATTTCACATATTTTTTTTTAACACGGAAGTACAATTTTCACATCGCAGTACAATAAATCCTGACGCATCCTTTGGCCTCATCCTGACGCAACGCTTGGCGTTACAAAGTCGGACAGCAAAAACTTCCAGTATTTAATTCCGTTTTTGAAAAAGCAACAGCGCACAAGTCTCCCCATATTTCAAAGGACAAACACATAAAAAAGTGTTAAAACTGCACAGTCAGGTAATTGGATTTTATGCCCCCGTCCCGCTCACTCGCGCTTTTCTCTCCATGGTGCTCTAAAAACTCTCCAAACGCTTCAGATGTCTTGTGAGCCTTTCTTTCTCGATCTCCGCTGCTTTTTATTCTTCGACATCGCTCACAGGATCAAATATATCCAAGCACGCTGAAAGTTTCGAGATTAAAACGTTCTCAGTGAACAAAAAGAGAACCGGAGCGAACACTTTTGGCGCATGAGAGCAGTCTGAATCTGTGTGGAGCGCACACAATAAACCTGTTGTTAACCTTGCTGTGAAAATATGTTTGAAGAAAACAGCCAATTGTTGTATGAAATGTATTCAAGTATAAAATAATACCCTTTGTTTGGTGGGAAAAACTTGAGCAATGTGAGGGTACAAAAGTCCCCTGTGGCATTTACTAGCACCCTTTGTGCAGTTTGCGCTTTGGCGTCTCCACTTGGCGCATTACCCAGGCCCCTTTAAACGCGATTGTTTCTTTCTTTCTAATGACATTTACCGGATCAAAACATGCTGTTAATTCGATCAGAAAGCTTCACCCTTCATAACAATGGCAGTATAATTTCTCCCAAAGTTTGTTAAGTTGACCGAAATTAGGCAAATGAATAGGGGTCTCCAGGCTACCCATCTTGCAGGTGACGGGGAATAATGCGCGTTCACACCAGCTGCATTCTTCTTTATTTCTCCCTTTCTTTCACAGCATTATTAAAATTTAGGCCAATGAAACTATTCATTCGAGTGAATAGACATTTTCTTATAGGATAATAGGATACAAATTGAGCCTCTCCAAAGAGTCTCCAGTGGTGGGTAACCCTCGTGTGCCAGAGGCTGCTGGAGACGCTGGCCTTGACGCAGACGACGCTCGTGTGCCAGGCCTAATCACACACCTGCCGAGGAGTCCAACAAAATAAAGAATGTAAACAAAAAGCTTGCCATCTCTCATAAAAGATGGACGTGTCACCAAGTCGTGTGAGAAACGCCGGGAACAAACGGGGGGACTCCGTCTCCAAAAGATCTCCCCTGAACTTGGCGGAACAGCCTATTAAAGGCTTACTTAATTACTCTAATGACACTGGACAGGCCTTAAAACTCGGACCGGGCTTGGATGAGAGTTAAGATCGCTTGCTGGGATTTGTAAACAGGCGATCGTGTGAGAAACGCGAGTTGGAAGAAAGAGGGTTTCTTTTTTCGCCGGCTTTGTTTTCAGTGCGCACAGTGCGCCCCGCCGGATCAGGCGATCCCAACGCTCACTTCTTATTTCCCGCCTGGGTTGTTACTATGCAAATAATATTCCGAAAGTAATCACGTGTCTTTTGAACAGCCACGTGGATTAACAAAGCAGGTTTGCCCCCCTGCTAGCCCATGGCTTGAGATTTTTACTATTTCTTTAACTGATCCTAAATGCACACATTTATCCAATGCATGGCTCTAATCCCATGGAATAATTAACACCGTGAATGCCGGAGTCCCTCGGATGATCCCTTTATAAGGACCAACTTTCCCTTCAAATCTCAGTCGGCTTCATCTCCTGGCAGAGCAACACATTTCTTTAACTTCCAGTTGACATATATTTTGTAGAAGTTTGGCGGAAAGTCGTCGATGGCATCCAAAATGAAAGACAGGAAGGTACGCGCTCCTTGTGCGCTTTGCATTAAGAGGACTGAACTTTTTTTGGCAACACGGCACTTTTTATTATTTTGAGTTACTTTATGGAATCTAGCATTTCGGTATTTACATATTCTCCTGTTTAACTACTTCATGGAGCAATTTTCATGCCGGTAGGAGGGAAATATGTTGTCCACCACGTCAGTGGCACGCGTTACAGGATAATTACAACGCGCTTTTGATTTGGTCGCTTTACGGGGTATTTAGAGATTGTAACGTAACTAATTGCGGTAAAAACAGTTTTAGTATCCTTAATTTACTAAAGGGCGATTCAAATATTTCCACTACGGCGTCAAAGATATAAATATTGGCTGGAGCGCAGATGTCTACTGCGCGCTCTGGAGCAGCTCAGCGCGCGGCGCGCAAAACTTGTCGGGAGTTACTCATCCTGTCACCAAGTTTCTAAAATATTTAATCTCAGATGCATTTTATTTCTGTTTATTTAAACCTCATTGGCTGTTGTAGTATTTCTGACAAGTCTCAGTAAATAAGGGTGTGAAAGAGTAAGCTTTGTGTGCTCATGTTGTTTGTCTCCGTGTTTTCGTAGAGAACTCCAATTTCTCATAAAGTCATTGAGAAACGAAGACGGGACCGCATTAATCGTTGCCTTAACGAACTAGGAAAAACGGTACCGATGGCACTCGCAAAACAGGTATTGTAAAAATATAATGTAGCTATTTCGTGTGATAATATCATATTTATTATACAATATTTTTAATATGGAAAGAAGTTTATCAGCCAAAGTCCTTCAAACATATTGTCATGTATTTGCAGCCAAACTTTTTATATTTTTGGATTTATTTTTTTTATTTTTTATTTTTTGTAGAACTCCGGAAAACTGGAGAAGGCTGAAATCTTGGAAATGACAGTCCAGTACCTGCGAGCGCTTCACTCTGCTGATTTTCCTCGTGGGAGAGAAAAGGGTGAGAAAGGTTTTTACAGCTCAGACACTTTACGCATCACAGCCTCACGTTTCTGGTAATACATTGTGTGACGATTTCTGCAATACTGATTGCATACAAATCCGAGTTTTTGTGTATTTATGTACATTTTAGTTTGATCTTAACCATATTTATACAAGTACAGTTTTACGCACCAAAACAGACGCGTCACACGACGTTGCGTCAGCCTGGTTTATTTGATGCCGGCAGGTCTGTAACCACTGCTTACTTTAATTCATTCCAGGTGAACTGCTGGCTGAGTTTGCAAACTACTTCCACTATGGATACCACGAGTGTATGAAGAACCTGGTGCACTACCTGACTACAGAGGACAGGGCTGAAACCAAAGACATTAAGTACGCGCGGATCCTCGCGTTCTTACAGTCCAAGTCACGCGTGGTCACTGAGCCTGTGTTCGGCTCCGTGGGCTCGATACCAGAACCATGTGACTACCTCAGCCAGCTTCACTCCTCCCCGGAGCACCAAAGTCACAGCCCCTCTGACTCCGTGTACCAGCAGAGTCCAGCGGGACACTTCTCCTGGCACAGCTCGGCGCGGAGCCCGGGCATCTCTTACCCAACAGTGCCGCTCTCTGCGCACACACAGCAGCACGGTGGATACTTGTCACCTGTGCAAGGACTCGATCACCACTATTTTAACTTTATCGGTCACACACACGCAAACACATTCAGTTTGCACAGTGCGCAACACGCCATGTAAACAGTCTTGATATGTTTTGTTTTTTGTGTTTATTTATATATTTGAGGATGATGGAAATACTGTAGAGCTTGTACATAATGTGAATAAAAATTTCTGATTAAAACTTGTTTTGTCATCGTTTACGCTCACTAATAGTTAGGTGACGCTAAAAGTGCGTAAATACACGGAGCACCAAAATTAGAACCAACTATAATCCTGCTACCTTCATGTAAGAGTTAAGTTCCTGGAGAAACATCTCCAAGCGCAACTGTGAGAGAAGACCTTCAGTAACTTTAAATCATAAGAGATTTTGCCCTGCACATTTTTGTTCGAGATAGAAAATGAGCTGGCATTTTAACAAGAACGTATCTTTTATGATATAATGTGAAAAAGTAGCCAACTAAATTATGACTGCCGTGCGCTAATTTGTCATAGTGAAACAAACCATTTAGAAAAGGCAAACTGTGCTCAGATTTTATCAAAAGCCCCAAGGGGTCCAAATTTTGTGGAGTCCTGTCACTATGTTCTTTCAGCTTGTCCACAGTTCTTATTGGCACATCTGTGGGTTGAATGGATGTCATAGTGGGTTCCAGGGAGCAGACCTGAGCCTGATTCCCACTGGGCCACCCGCTCCCTAAACAAACCTGCAGTTAGCAAAACCATTGCACCACCAGCACTGCCTCTTTCTTAAAATTCAAATCTTGAACCTAGTAAGGGAAAAATAAGGAAACAAATGTCAGAACACGGCAAAAGTTGTCCTGCTTCTGAACTTAAGTTTTAATATTTTCATATGTTGAAAAAATGAGTCTGACTATTTCTCAGTATGAAAGGGGGATGTCATGCAAGAAAGCTAAAAAGGCACTTATTTAAATTTATTTGTTGTTTTTCATTCAAACACAGAACTGAGAGAGCAGCATTACATTAAATCTGTCAGATCTGTGAGTTTCTAAGCCTTTCAAACTTTTCACCCACTTTCTAAGGGAGAGCCATATTGGGAATAGTTACTGACAGAAAGGGCTTTTTTACCTC
>JAPZDX010000019.1:1103725-1114189 GCA_029783625.1 Naso annulatus | reverse complement strand
TGTTGTTGTGTCCAGCACTCAGTTACCACATACAGTATGTGTCACCTGCTGAAGATGAGTGCTGCCGCTAAACAGCAATATGCTCGGTGCGCTGGGGACAGACACACCGCTGTCCAGCAGAGGCTTTTGGGGTGGGGGGGTCCCTTGACCGATCACCTTGTCCCAGGTACTGGCAGGACACACGGCGGGCCAAAGAGTCAACTAAGCAGCTCTGCAGCTCAGCATTCATGAGAAGCTGCTCTTATCGGCTGTAGTTTGTTTGTAGGATTTATGTTTTACTCGTTGCCATGTCGTCCTCTCGACTGGCAACGAGCCGTGACTGCTAGACTGTGCTGGACGAACCCCAAGAACCAGTTTACCTTGGTGGGGAAAAAAATACAACAAAATAAAAACAAAAAATGAGTAAAAAGGAGAAGCAGAATTATTAACACAGCACAACGCTGAACTGCAAGAGAAGTGAGTAAGCAACAAATGATTCTTTCCTACCCCAGAGGATCAACAGTACTTCTCAGAAAAGGAAAGAATATTAGACATGTAAACAAGTAGATGAACTAACAAATTATATGTATACATATAAGTATACTGACGATGTATCAAAACTATCAAATTAAATCTAAAACACAAACAATAAAACATAACTAACCAAAGAAGATGTTTTACAGAATGTCAGTGTTTACATATGATGCTGTTTGGTAGAAGTATTCCAGCAAAATGAACTGCAGACGCACTGATGTTGCTGTTCAGCAGTGTTGTGTAGTAACTACGCAGAAATACTTTGTTACAGTACTTAAGTGGGTACGTTACTATTTCTGTCAACTTTCACTTTCACATTACTATATTTTCCAAAGAAAATGGACTTTCACTCCGTTACATTTCCCATAAGCATCTTAGTTACTGCTTACTAAATAAAACCAGAAGAAATTTGATACTAGCAAATGATTTGTTTGTTTTGATTTGTTTTGGAAGCCAATAATGTTGGATCGCAGACTGTAAGAAGTTGGATCATTGGTTAATCATGTTAGGCGGGAGTGGAAACAGGTGCTCCTACGCTGCAGTACAAATACTGACTTTGTGTGCTGCTGCCATCATCGCAAGTTTGATTTTGAATCATTTTGTTGTGATGTGGAAGCAGTCGCCCAGTGACAGATTCAGCTTGAGCTAAATTTTTGCCTATCGTGTTCAAATCAGACCCATCAGAGTTTAGAAAGTTTAGGAAACTTTCTGAAAGCACTTTTTTTTTTAGCACTTTGCATTTTGTTTTATGACTGAGATATTCTGTCCTTATGTCAACCAGAGGCTACGTACATGAAAATGTTTTTAAAAAGTCAAACTTAACGACATTTTACAAGTACTTTTACTTTCAATACTTCGGTATGTTTAAATTCACTGTACTTTTGATACTTAAGTACAATAAATACCAGCTACTTTAAGACTAAGTTTTATTCTAATAGGCGACTTTCACTTTTACCAAAGGCATTTTCCAGTAAGGGATCTTTACTTTTACTCAAGTATGGCTTGTTGGTACTTTACCCTAGACTCTTATTCCCTTGAAGACTGTCATGTCGTAACTGCAGAATTCATAGTACTACAAGTAAATCTCCACAGGCTGATAAAGGCAAATCAGCTTAGGAAGAGGTAGCTAATATAAATGAGTCTTTCTCTGGTGTCATGCGAATCGCTGCCCAGTGCATCATGACAACAAAACCTGCTTGTGGGATTTAGGATAGGTCTGTTCACGTGCGCTCTTGGCCACTAAAACCATGAAATAGCCATCTGCGCTGCACTTCAACCTAGTTTGGGCTGGCAGAGGCTCCAGTGCAAGTTCAAAAGTGACACCAAAACTGCACCAGTGCATCTTTACTGACAAACACTTTGTTGTGCTGCTCCCCCAAGCTCGGTTCATGTTGGTTCACAAAAAACGACATCATACCAAATTATCAACACACCTGGACCTGCGCTCAGACCAGCTTTGCGGCGGTATGAAGAAAGAGCCCATAATGTCAGTAAAAACAACAATATTGGTATGAGTCTATCAGCACCTTAATAATTGGTGTAAGATTTAAAGGCCACACTGTGGCACAGCATATGATGAGTATGACTGTATGTTATTAGTTAGCTGGAGTCAAACTGCTCATATGAGAAGAAGGAATCAGCTGATTCCAATCAGCTAATGAAGCATGCCTGAACTAACCTGTGCTCCACTAAGACACTGAAAATGTCTTTTTTTGTTTCAATGCCTTTTTATCATTTTATTAGGTGTTAGGTGTTTTGTTAATTTCTTCTTTGTTTATGCTTTTAGCAATAATAAAAGAAGTGTTTTGTGTCAGAGAGAAATCATGGTGTTTTGTAACATCTTCCTGATATGGCACACTGATAGTCAACACAGTCAGGTGTGCACTGAGAGAGAAATCAAGCCCTGAACTGATCTACTGCGTTGTGTGATTGGCCAGTGAGTCAGGTCAATGCCTTTATTTAGACCCTACATAACAAACACACAGAGAGGACCAGTAAAAACTCCAGTGGTCCACAGGGACTCCTGATTTTGTCCCAGCATGCCGGCCGGGCTGGGACACCACAGGGTTAAGGTGTGAGCTTTGGTCAGCGCTGTTTTGTTCATGTTTTTTTTATTATAATTATTATTTTTTTATTAATTAATTAATTTTTTTAAACTAGGATTATTACTCTAAATAAATGTGCTTAACATAATGAGTATTAAGTCATGGATCCAACAGGTGTGTAACCAATAACAACCTTTACTGTGTTGTATTTCTGTTATGTGACCTTTTCTGCCACATGAAATGAGTAGTGGGTGTAGGAGAACAGAATACTGCCAAATCTAACAGTCTGCGGTCTGATAAATTTTGAGCTGTGTGTTCCAAATCACATACTTCTGTACTAAACACTTAATATTTTGAGTGCATAAGTGCACGAAGTGCATTCATCCTGAAAAGTATGTGAAAATGCAGTGTACTACTCACACACTCAAAATGGTCCAAAAATTGAGTGTGAAATGATGAAACTTCACACCCTCAGTGAATACCACATTGGTTACGTAGCGGAAGCCTCGTAACAAACTTCTTAACTTTCAAAATGGTGGCAGAGAATTACAGCAAAGGGTTTTCTTGCACCACCAACCTGATGACTGTGAATGTCACCATGTTGTACAGATGCAAGTTATACATGTTTTTGCAGAAAGCACCACTATGTAAAAATACTTTCGTCAGATAGCCGCTGTCAGTAATGATGGGTTTGTAATGATTTGGTGCCGTTAGCGTGCTAGCTAACATGAGCATCTGCTAGCTAGCTAACGTGCTAGGACGGCACATTTGGCACTTATGTTGTGGTGTGCATTAGGTTTATATGTGATATATTGACATCTTTACTGTAGAACATTCTTCAATACAAGTTAAATTAACTAAATAGCGGGTGAAAACAGCTGAACAAGAAGAGGCGTTAATGTAACCATCGTCACTTGCTGAAAGTGCAAAATGGCAGTGCACGATTTGGAACAACACTACCCTGTCAAGATTGGTTCAGCACACAATAAGATTTTACTGCACTAATGGAAGTATGCAATTTAGAAACAGAGCTTTGGTCTTTAGTCTCCTACACACCGAACTGACAACAAAAAAACAAACTGTGACAAAAGACGAGCTGCAGCATTGTGTTTTATTTGTTGCTGTTGAGCCAAAAAGTAGCTCTATTCACACTGCGAAGACAACAGCTGGCGACCAACAGGCTCGAACGTGCTGCGCCTGCACCAAGGCAAATCCCTCTCCACAGATATACATACTGTTGTTTTGATTAAGAGGCACTTTTTGAACCCACTCTCGCTAAAAATGCTACTTCTTACTCACAATATATTTGATAAAAGGTTACAAATTTTAATTTAAAGTTACATGCTAGTGAAGAGGCCCAACAGCCAATCAGAGTGATTTCTCTCACAGAGGAGTGGCCGCCAATTCTACGTGTTGAAAAAAGACTTTGACAAGTGCGAAGCAGTTCTGACGCTGTTAACACCATGCTGACCAGAGCTGCTGACTCTCTCTGCTCTGACTGTCCCGCCCCCTGACCATCGGCCCGGTGTGTAGGAACCTTTAGCTGTCAGGGATGTTGACTGCATGTGGAAATGATTGACCGGAGGAGGGTTCAAACAGAAAAGTTAACTGTAAGAGAAAATAATGTAGACCTACATATAATGACTCGTTTCAACATGGAGGATTTTTTTCAAAATGTTAAACTATTTATAAGCAAATACAGAAAGATATTAGAAATTATTTGTAATCATGTTGGGAAAAACAGTCTGAGTTAACACTTCGGGTGCAAAAACTTAAAGAATTAGCAGATGAGTCTAATCACACTCTCCTTTTTGGGAGATTTAATGAGTTGTATGTAATGGCTATTAGGCTGAAGCGGTCTTTGTCAAGTCTGGGACTGTTGGCTGTGCGATAGTGAGTCTCAACAGTAATCCCCACTGGGAGTGACATCCAGACGAACAGCTACAAAATGCTAGAAGCCCCTCTGACCTTAGCTGACACCTTCTTTTGACCTTGGTTTGACTTTAGAGTGAAGTCCCTGAGCTTTCAAATAGAAACCCAGCACCATAACAGACATTTTCTCATCCATTTCTTTCTTTTTCATCTCACTCTGCTTTCCCCATTAAATAGCCTCCCCCCTCCATATTTATAGAGGCTTACAAATGGGGCCAGGACACATGGCTGCTGCTCCTCGGATACCCAATCTGTCTGCCACTTATCTGAGGGATTACTGTGGTGAGGGCCAGCTACCGCAGATTAGAGACAAAGGCCAAATTAAAACAGGGCCTATCAACAAACACCGGGACATGATGACAGAGAGGTGATCCAATTACACTGATAACCCACCGATCCCCACGTGCTGCAGGAGACACTGGAACAAACAGAGGTAAACAGATACACACGGCAGCACACGTCAATAGAGATGCACATGCATGCGGACACAATGGCAAGTGCGAGGCAGTTAACAAACAGAGCTGCATTGCAACACAGCTGTGAAAAATTGAAGCAGGTTTATTGTTATCTGTTAAAACAGTGTTCATTATTTTCACAGTATAGCATTTGTGACATCAATAAAAAGGTTTCTGAGACTTTGTATTTGGGTTTGGTTGGGTTTAAGCACACGGATGGAGCTGAGGTAAAGCTACAATATACTCAGGCCGATTCCTCCCTTCTGACCAAAGTTAGCAAAGGCCTGATTATCTGATGGTTCTAAAGATTATCTTGCCAAGTTTTCCCGTGGTCTGAGGTATGTAATGAGCAGAGCCGGCCCTCTCTATATGCACACTACCTAAGCTGTGAGGTCCACAAGGGCCCCGCCTCCACCTTCTGTCAAAGCCTGTGTCAGTGCTTACAGCTGAGAGATGAGAGCATGAAGCGTCAGTATCCCTCTTGTCACGAAAAGTTAAAAAAAAGCAACAACATGAGAGTAACTTGTGGGAAAAGCAATCAGGTAAACATGTTTTGTCCCTCTCCTAGTGTGATATAAGCAAGTAACAGTAATGTTAAGGTCAGGTAGGTAGGCTATGCTAACTTGCCTTGCAGAGTTAGTGAGTCACACTGTCCTCTGTCGTGCTAACGTTCGCAGGGATGGACAGTGCATCCCATCTCTGTCAGCACCTTGCTCACTGTGTTCTGAAAGACCTCAGAATAAACATAAGCATTTATTATGTAGTGTAAAATTGCACTACTAGCTATATATGTCCAATGGTAGGCCTATATAACAAGTAAGTAAGGATATAAGATAGATACTTACGTGTGTGCCTTGCCCTGTGCCTGTCCGGTCTGCAGAGATCTGTGTCAGACTCTGAGTTCCACTTCTCTGCCTGCTCAGCACCCTCGTCTGAAATTCCAAAGAAGACAGACGCAGGAGGTGCTTCACCACTCCCTCCTTCCTCAGAGGATTCAACCCTCCTGTTTTCAGTCCCCAGGCCCTGTCTATTACTGGCTCCCAGAGGTTGTTCTGTGGTCAGGTTCAAGGCCAGGGTCATGTCAGCAGCACAGCCAAGAGAGGAGGAAGATGACTGGGAAAGCGGCAGCAATATTTGGCCAGATTGAGGCTCAGAGACTGGGCACTGTGGGTGTGGGGACAGTGATGTTGGTGAGGTCTGGATGTGAGGAGACTCAGTAATGGACTCTCTTGATTCACTGAGGTAGATGTCATCTTCTTCTTGGTATGAAACATCCTCTTCACTTCCACTAAGTTCAGGCAATGTGTGCTGCTCACCTGCAGATTCCCAGTCATGCGATTTAAGGCATTTTAGGTACCCGGATTCAGATGTCAGGATACGAGCAGGTTGAGGGTCTAAAGAGTACTCTGTGTCACTGGCATCATCGTCATAGTGGGACTCTGACAAGAACTCAGAGACACCAAGTTCCTGAGAGCCATCTGAACCTGACCAAGGGACCAAATTATCATTGTTGTCTGGGTCTTCAGCTTCTGGTTCCATCACTAATGCTGTTTTAGTGGAACCTGGGTGTCACCAATAATACCTTCATTGAGACAAAGACAAACAGGCTTTAGGCCAATGAGTTCTTTCCCCTTGTTATTTTTGATTATAAATTTTTTTGACATTTAGGCACACTTTTATTTACAACTGTTATCTATATACAACACCCTTGAAAATAGGCTAAAACTCCTTTTCATTCACATATTTACTGTTCAAATCCAGAGATTTCAGCATTGGCGCACTTTGTAATATCTCTAACTACCAAGTAATTGTCTAAGTCATTCCTATCCCCAATAGGAAGTGCAGCTTTGCTTTGGCAGTTGCATCAGGACTGCCGTCGCTCTAAATGGAATGGTATGTAATATCAAGGGGGAAAGCGCATTCACATCCAAGAGCATAAGCAAAACAATTCGGCTGCTGTTTTCCGAACCCGTGTTTATACAGTGAGGTTTCTTGCCCTGGTCTGTTCTCATCCATCACTGCAACAAATATCAGCTCTGCATGGCTGTTAGCATTTCCATTTAAGAACTAAATCTGTGAGACTATTTGTTTCAGATACTAGACCTCCTACTGCCCTTATTCAAAGCCACTGTTTGTTTTGTTACTGAGGTAAAATTATATCAACAATTAATGTCTCAAATAGAATACCAACTTATTCTCTAGAACTACTCTCATATCTACTCTGGTATTTATTGACTGCATTCTCTCTTTATTTACTTTTTACATCAATTCATACTTTAAGAAAATCAGATTATAGATTAGGATATGGATTTAAACAGAAAATTATTCCTCCTTAAACTAATATGAAACTGTAAAAATCAATGGTTACATCCTAAATATTCATACAACTTTAATCTATAGACTTGGGTTCAAAACAAAAGATGCTTCAGTAGTCATATGTTTGGAAAACACCAGGGAATCCAAAACATGTAGATTTTACTGTGAACACAAGTCCTACCAACACGTCATCACCTGATATTCACCAGAAGGTGGTGCTGTAACACTGTTGGCCGAGAGGAGGCCTGCACTTACATAAATTCACTCACATAGTTCATTAAAAAAATACATAAATAAACAATTTTTTTTTTTAAGTAAAAAAGCAGTAAAAACTTCACATTTTGCATATTAAGACTTTAATTTTTTCTTGCTCTATAATCTGATCCTTTAAAATAGTTAAGGAAAAAGAGAAGAGGATGGTTCCAAGGATAGCACCACAGAGAGAGCAGTTTGGTCATTAAAATGAAAGTTCATTTATTTCAGTGGGAGCACCAATGTGGAATGCAAACTGATTATAAAACTAACCACTAAAGGTCAGGGGATCATCAAAAAGATTAGGATTCATTAATCCGCCCTGGATCAACACATACCAAGCTAAATTTAGGAAAAATTTCAATATTAGTTTTCTGGGGCAAAACTTTGGACAGGTGGAATGACAGACTGACGTTGCCATCTATTCATTATTTCACAGCCAAGTACATGAAATAAGTCATGTCTACCTTTTTTTTTAGTTAACTCAGTTAAATGGTTAGAGGAAATTTGCATGTGGTCAGTCATTTCCATAAATAAATTTGAAACAAAATGTGACAGAGTACCTTCACAACCTAGGCTTACTAAGGACAAACTAGTGCCGTCACAGTATCAAATTTTTGCTATAGTCATTGTAACCTTAGAATTGCTGTCAGTCAAATTCATGTTCAGTTTTTCTGAGTTTTGTCCTTTTTTGGCAAATGAATTACACTCATTATACACTCAATTAAAAATGCAAGGAAGTGAAGAGAAGGTTGACCCATAGCTTTCCAAAACAAAAAAACAAACAAACAAACAAAATTAAACTAAGAAATGAGGGGTGGTAACCAGTGGTAGGGTGTATTACTGCCACCTACTGTGACAAAGCAGGAGTGGAAGAAATGTAATTTTTTTTAGGTGACACTATATTAAACATAATGGGATGGGTAGAGGGGCTGGGAAATGGGAGAGCTGTCTGTCTGTATTTTGTTTGATTGTGCTTGTTATGTATTGCTGTTTGTATTGTTTGCGGTATTTTGTGTCAGGACCCCCTTGAAAACGAGATGCTGCATCTCAAGGGGCTATCCTTAAATAAATTAAATTAAATAAATAATGTTATTATATGTGAATGATCAACACAATATCCACATTTAAATGGTTAAATATGATGGTTTTCATCAATAATGGTAAATAAGTTAAAAGTAATAGGCTAATAAATAGCATTCAGTGATAAATGAAACTACAGTGCTCACACACATCATGCAAACATTTTTCTTTGCAGCCTTTGACATTGATTTATGTGGTGTGACATAACTGGATTTGCCGTTTGGAACGTTGTCGAAGCCTCAGATAAACTGCATGACTTTTTTGCCTTTTTACTAAACAACTAGTCAGAGGCCCAGTGACACATGCAGCTCCAGGATCTCTAAAGGGGAACAGTCTCTTGGACACTGTCCCATGCCCACGTTTCTCTTCACACTTGGTTCCACTTCATTATAACACTCAACCATCATCAAACCTTACTTTGGTGCTACAAGAATTTCTGCTTCCTAGTATGGCAGTAACTGCAGTATGTTGACTCAATGCCATGGAAACAGGGAGTCTGCATCCTTGACAAACGAGTGAACTCTTGATCTGGGGGTTGACCCCCACAGGGACTGAGCCTTAGCGGATTAGCGTTTCCATGTTATTATAGTGAGAATGCGTTACCTTAGCCACTAATGAGAAACAGGTTCATGTTTTCAATAGGTTCCTGCCTTACAACAGAACAAGAAAGTCCACTGAGTTTACAGCTGAAACCAATATTATCCATGATAAGTTACACTCACTAAACACATTTTACACACTGTTACTGTTGAAGCTGCAGTTAGAGAGATTTAGCCTACTGCCTAATAGTTTGTCGCTCAGGAAACAACCAGGAGATTTATTAATAAAAAAGAGTAAAACATGGAAATACATAACTGAAAAATGTAACTCATATGTAACATTCTTAATCAATTATGACTATGCACAGAGGTATCCATCAAAGCCAATAACGGGTAGACATTAAGACATTTCAGCTAATGAAATAATTCATAATTTTAAGGTGAACGAAACAATCAAATATAAATTCTCATCACTGATTAAGAGGTAGAAGGAGGATCAAAGACGTCAGGAACTACCTGCACTACTTACCATATTCATCCCTGAAGCAAGTGTACAAGACAAAAGTTTTATTCAAAAAACGTCTCGTCTGTCGATATCCAGCACTGCAGACTTGGAATCCTGCTGGCCTCAGGAGATTCTGAGCACTTGGTTGTGGATGTCCAGTTTATCTGCCAACCTGCTCATTCATGTATGCTACTGTATTTAAGGAGAGAGAGAGAGGAAAAGGTCTTCCTGCCCCCCCCTCACCACCCCCATCCAGACACAGCATCAAGCAGCTGCAGCGTGACATAATGCACTTGACCTTAGAAAACTTAAGGGGTAATTTTAGTCATTTGAAAAGTGCTTTTAGCTTAGTATCAATACAGGTTTTGTGCTTTTGCTAACCCTAAATCAACAAAGACATACTGTATGTTGCTTTTCAACCATTGCAGTTACAAGTTATATTAATGATCATTTTTTTTCATCACTTTCAAATTGGACATATAGGGTTAATGAAATTAAGGGTAAAAAATTTACACAAAGCTGCTGCACAGTGAATAGATGGGGTAGGACCGCTGTTCTTTTTGACAGGCTACCCATACATGGAATAAATCTGAGTATTTAACTCTGGTTTGCAAAAGTAAAAGGAGAGAAGAAACTAGTTACTCTATGAGCTGCTGCACAGATCATTTTCAGTCACTGCATCAAGTAAGAAACAATTTAGATTTGTAGTCTTTTTTAAAACTTTTTTTTTTTTTTTTTTTTTACAATTTTGGGCAGTCGTTATGTTGTATGGACCTTCTGAATATGAAAAATTAATAATTTAACCTCACTGTAGAGTTATAAAG
>JAPZDX010000019.1:1076530-1087485 GCA_029783625.1 Naso annulatus | reverse complement strand
GGTCTTCAACCAGGGGGTCGTGACCCCTCGGGGGACCATGGAGGTGCTGCAGGGGGTCCCCCAAAATAGTTAAAAAATTTCCTCAAAATAATTTATATCTGGGAATTTTTTAAAATTTGGACAAAAATGATATTGAGTAAACTCAATTAAAAGTAAACTCTAATATTAATGGCCAATAATAAGCTACTTTTCACAACTATTATAATGACTGAGTATAAAATAGGTTAAAAACAGTTGGCTAGTCTTAAAACATAACACTTTTTCTTTCTTTTTTTTTTTTATGCGGGTCCCTGCTCTGTGTCTCTATCAATCAAGGGGTCCCTGGGCTGAAAAAGGTTGAAGACCCCTGGTGTACAGCAATTCTGTGACACTTAGTACAATGCAAGACAATATTCTGACTCATCATGATGTCTGTGAGACTGAAGAGGGAATAGGGCATGAGGGGATGTATTTGTTCACTTTTTGTCCACATGTTGTGTGCCATCATTCAAAAAAAAAAAAAAAAAAAACCTGCCAGACATCAGAAAAATGGGGTAAGTAGCGACTCTATTATGTTAAATTTGCAGGTGAGTCAGTTTAGAGTGCCCCCAAGTTTTAATTAAGGTGTTGATAATTGGAGAATTACTGACATTACTGACATATCCCAAGAGAAACTGTTATAATAAGTCTTTATCACATGGTTTGAAAAATAATGCTGTTTTGCTTTCTTTCAGACACTAGCCACTATTGTTGTGACTGAGAAGAAAGATCGGAAATATAACTACCTCGATCTGATACGAACGTCCAAGATGAGGAAATTGGCTCTACGCACTGGTTTTCTGTGGTCTGTATTCTCAGTGCCTTTGTGCTCAGTGGTTTTGGGTCTTAAAATATCTCATAATTCTGTAACAGAGAATCTATCAGGCAATCTTATCAGTCTGATTTGAGTTTGCACTTTCTCTTTCCCCAGGTTTTGTGTGGCAACTACATTTTATGGCATCAGCTTCAATGTCACAGGCTTTGGGTTCAATATGTATCTCACTCAGTTCACCTATGGTTTAATTGAAGTCCCAGCCAAACTATTCGTTTATGTCTTATTAGATAGGATAGGCAGACGACCTATAGTGGTAGGAGCTCCGCTGATGGTTGCTGTCTGTCTTGTGATCAATATTGTGGTACCAAAAGGTAGTACCTCCAGTATTTTTTTTTAATTAAAATCTGTAACTTCAAAATGAGAAGACATCCCTCATTTACTGATGTCCTGTTTTCAGACATGGGTCTTGTCAGATCAGTGGTAGCAGTCATTGGGAAAGGGCTTTCTTCAGCATCCTTTGCAACTCTCGTGCTCTACAGCTCTGAGCTCTATCCCACAGTCGTGAGGTAACCATGCATGCCTTCCCCCTTCATCTTTGTCATATCAACTTGCATATATCGTTTTGGATTTGTAGCATGCCAGAATTCCACAAATTACCTTTCTTTCTTCCCAAAACTGGTACAATCATCCTTTCGATTCCTCGAGCTAGTCTCCTCTGTGGGTAAAACGGTGTCTATGAATGATTTTATACAGGCAGAACGGTATCGGCTTCAACAACTTCATGGCTCGTCTGGGCGTAGCTGTGGCTCCTTTGATCCTCTTGCTGGATGATGTGTGGAAAGACCTGCCCCAGGTCGTCCTGTGCGCTGTGGCTTTGCTGGGGGTAATAACGGCGAGAATGCTGGCAGAGACACGCAACCGATGCCTCCCAGAGACCATAGAGGACATTGAACAAAACTGGTAGAAAACACAGTCACACTGGCATCAGTATGTCAGTGCATCATTAGGTTATTTTTAGTGGTTCAGTCATACCTTACGGTTTGATCTAATTATTGGTTCTTTGTACAGTTCTTTGTATGACGATGTGAGGTTGAACACTGCTTTTGGCAGTTAAGTACATTGTTAGTGGTCTTGACAGTAAATAAAAATGACCTAAGGTGGTAAAAGACAGTATCGTAAAAGTGCAGGTAGACAGGAATAGTAAACATGATTTGTATTGCAGTGAGGTTTTCTTTTTCTATTTATCTCTTAACCTCTGAATTTTTGTTCTAATCTTTCATGGGGTTCTCAACCCCAGACTGGGAACCGCTAATGTAAGTTAATTTGAATAAAATCTACACTATTGTGATAAAATAAAGTGCTAATGAAAAGGATTTGGACCAGATTTTTTCCTGACAAGTAAAATTGACCCTTTCAAAAGCATACAACCAGTCCGTTGCCGTGTCTGCACCTGATTTTGAACTATTCAGAGCATTTCAACCAGAAATAAACTGGTTAAAAATCTGAAAAGTTGATAGGATGGTAGCAGGAATCCCTCCACTAACGGTGATTCCCAACTGAATCTGAAGCAAGAAGGGAACCATTTTGAGCAGCAGAGCTAATCTAGAGGAGAAAAACCTTAACCAGAGCACATGGTCATTAAATCTGAAAGAGTACATTTGTTAATTCTGCCCATTTTTAACCTAATAAAAATGTTTACCTCAACACCAAAGTCACACACACAAAAAAGAAAAAAATCACCACTAAAGACCACACTACTCTTGCAATAACAGGCTTTACTAATTAATATGCACGCATAAATTAAGTCAAAGCTCCTTTATTAAAGAAACAGAGCAAGCACAAATCTTTATCTTTTTGTTTTGTTTTTTTTTAAATGACTCAGCAACTCTCTAAAGGAAAGTCATCACATCTACACGACATGTTTCTGATATTCCTTTTAAAAATCTTTATAGCCAGGTCTAATATTTACTGCTGATATTTCATCTGACATAACACTGAGTTACAAGATTAACATTGATGGAAAAAAGAAAAAACAAAAACAAAAACAAAAGCAAACAAAATATAAAAATCAAAATGCCAAATTTGAAACATTAAGATACAATGATACAGAAAGATCTAAAACTATAGTATGCAGTTGTTTTCCAGGACCCTTTTTGGCTATTGTTCAGTACTGGGAATACTCCTTGCTCTCTAGTTTGGCAATGATTCGCTCCAGTTGTCTTTTAGCTTCACATTGTGGGAAGTTACTCATTTCATAGTACTGGGGGGCAATCTTCACCAGCCTGTAAAAAAAGAAAAGAAAAGCATGAATAGGCCTGTTAGGAACCTATGCGCAATCAAAGCCCAATTATGGCAATACCAACATGTATTTGTACAGTCTTGCACTTACCACTCTGGTTTGATGTCTGTGCAAGTGCGGATGTAGTTTTTGGTGGTAAGGACAAATTCATTGTAAAGCACCCACTCAGGCTTGTGGTCCAAGACTGTAGATGGGTGGAGTTGGACCACTTGGTTGTCTTTGACTGTGAGGTAATGACCTGTGCGCTCCAAGTGAGCAACCTATGAGATTACAAAAAAAAACAAGCTCATGAATAATCACCTCTTCGAGGAACAGAGGGATGTTACTCCACAATGATCTCTGGTGTAAACTTTAAGTTTTACCAGTAAAAACATCATGAAAGATGGCACTGGATCACTTTCTTACCAGAGAACTACTTAAACATTTACTAAAGTGTGATTACCTGCATGAAGAAGCCGGTGCAGAGTGCTCGCCGGATGTTGATGTAGTAATCTCTGCTGGTGAACTCAGTGCTCCTGCGGGGCAAGTTGAAGCGGTCCATTATCCTGGACAGCTGCTGCCGCACGTTGTCAGCAGACATCAGTGAACGGAAGTTGACAAAGTTGTCATAGCACCACTGGTTAGACTCGTGGTCTGAAAAAAAGCATGACAAGCATTCAGACACATTTGGTTACAGGGGTGTCAAATCAGAACATCAGTAAGTCTTCAATAACAAATATTTAAAGTATCAGTATTCAATATCGTTTACAATGGATGAGATGAGATCTCTGTGTAATGCAATCAACCAAATCTGCCATCACTTTCTCTAAAACTTGTTTGTTTTGCAAAAATGTTGTTTTTCCTGCTCTCAGCTGTTTTCTATGAAAGGTCGGGAAAAACAAAAACTGTACACTACCTACACAGTAATAAACTACAAAGTTTGAAACTAGCCGGTGAACACATAGGAGCATTTGCAAATCAATGAAGACATTTTTCCCCATGATGCTCTTTTAGTGCTGCAACATGATGATGACAAAATGGAGTACAGTGATGAACTCAAAGCCCCCATCTCAGAAAACTGATCATTACTTCACCTGGATGTTTCACTGTGCAAAACAACAAATGTGCAGTTTGAAACTGAAAAACTTCTTATTTTTGTCCGAATAAAGAGGAAAGTTTCTCTGTGCTTCCTCACGTATGAGATGATTTCGCACAAATACATTTCGCTGTGCTGTTTGCTTGTCTAAACTGCATAATGACAATAAAGTGATTTGATTTTAACTCTGCAACTTGTTCGGACGCCATTTATATTTAAATCTACAACTAACACAAGTGTGATGTTGAAACTTAAAGCTTCCAATGCATATGAGAATAGATTAACACCATGAGTCCAGCATATTAATAGAGCAGGAGTTAATGTTATCTAGGAAAATTAAAATTTCTTGTGGGAAAACGGTAAAACTCAAATTATCATTAGTTTTTTTATGCCTGAAAGAAAAAAAAAGTTTTCCGGGGATCATTCTGACAGACGCTCACTTTGTTTGAAGGCATGGTAGACGTTGAGCAGCGTCAAGTGGTCTCCGTCGATGTGAGCAAACCTCATCTTGGACTCGTCTGCTGCCTTCTTAGCCTCCGTGGGGCGGACAAAGCACTGTGGGACTAAACAAGGTTGGTATGGGCCCCAACAAAGCCGCCCATAGGGATGAGTCAAACATTCACAGAAAAAATGGAGCAAAGCCTATGATGCTAGGTCACTCGACACTGCGTTGGGACAGGGCAGGACCACAAGCTCTATCAAAGGGATCTGCAGTCTTTTCTCAGGGTCATTCCCAACAGTAAAGGCTATTAGCTCGTAGAGAGGGGGGGTCATTTAACCACATCTGTAAAACAAGAGTTTTCACACAACTACAAAGTGTTAGGGACACCAGCAATGTTTAACTTTTCAAGGTTCAGAAATGTAACTTTTTTTTTTTGGTATTAAGACATAATGGTTAGGCCTATGAGAGAGCAGATTATTTAAATACTTCCAGGCTGCACATGAGAACTATACATGATAAGAGATAAAACTCACAATACATTACTTCAATGGAAAGAAAATTCTTGTAAAAGCAATGAATATGAAAATATGTCAGTGGTGCCTGCCCTATCCTCTTGCTTTAGCGATAAAACACTTGTGAAAACACACACTCACTATTCAATATACATACAGTACAAAATTGGGCCTTAATTAACACCTAAAATTAGAGGGTCTGAAAATTAAAGTGAAGCGGACCTTTCTCACATCTGGATGTAACTACAATCCAGAAGGAAACTTGACATATTGTTCAATCTGTTGTGAATTGGTTTACACAAAAATAATAGGACTAAATTTAGAAGCGATTTACTATGACGCTGGACTATAACTTTGTTGCTACAAATTTTGGGGCAATTAAAAATTAAAAAAATACCAAATTAAACATGCAGTTATGTATGATTTATAGTTCTGCCTTCATTCACAAGTGTTCCAAAATACTGTGCTCAAACTAAACTCTAGGTGGGACACTTAATTTCAAGCACCATCAGTGAGAAGTAGTGTGTTCAACCCCAGAGAGTTGGCCAAAGATGGCAAGGAGGATGTCAGCCCAGTCCTGGGCATTACCTGACAGCATGGCAGTAATGGAAAGGATCTCATTTGAGCAGTTAAACTCGCAGC
Organism: Naso annulatus; assembly: GCA_029783625.1. Lineage (NCBI taxonomy): Eukaryota > Metazoa > Chordata > Actinopteri > Acanthuriformes > Acanthuridae > Naso > Naso annulatus. Next base: position 1,081,722 of record JAPZDX010000019.1, on the reverse strand, counting down.
TTGCAATGACCATCTTAGCCAGCTGGGGGTCCAGAGGGAACTCCGCCATCATGGAGCCCAGCTCCGTCAGGTCACCATCATCATTCAGAGCTGCCAGGTAATTCAGCAGCTCGAGCGCCCTCATCAGTGTTTCAGGAGCTGTAGAAGGACAGAGGGAGAAGACAGAAAGGTCAGACAAGTGGACCTGAGAAAAGATTAATAATTGGTTTATCAATAACACTAATGTAGACTTACTCACCTGGTGGATCCATGAAATCAAAGTGCACAAGGTCATCGATACCCAGCTTTTTCAGCTGCAGCACAACAGATCCCAAGTTGGATCGAAGAATCTCAGGATATGTGTTATCCTGGAGAGGGTGTGTTTTCAATGTTAATAAACAACAACAACAAAACATGAATGTGTAAACAATGTCTGAAGTCATTCTAAGAACCACATCCAAATCTCAGAGTGAAGACAACAAGAATGGCTACTTGCCTGCATCTCTGTTTTGTAGGCCTTCTCTGTGTAGAGGCGGAAACATTTCCCTGGACGTGTTCTGCCGGCTCGTCCCGCCCTCTGCTGGGCAGAGGCTTTACTGATGGCCGTAACGAGCAAAGACTCAACCCTGATACGGGGATTGTAAACCTGGACAGACATTTGAAAGCATGTTTAAATAAACAATGTAAACACTAAGTTAGGTGTTTTTTACTGCACAGCATAACTTATGTTTCTTTTCCTTTTGTTTGTTCTTAGTTTTTATTTCAGTTACTGTTCTTAATTCCTATTCTTAGTCACTATCATCATTCTGCTTGTCTATGCACATATGTGGCTGCGTGTCTATGTCTACTTTAATTGTCAGTCTTTATTTCTATTTAACAGTATTGTATCATGTGTGTCATTTCCTTAAAGCCTAACCAGGGACAAAGACTGCAATTAGCCATGGCTAGAGGTCCTACTGCATCAGCTGCACTTTAATCAGATGTAACATTCCTTACATGTATTGTTCCAGACAAACTAATAAAATTAAGTAAAAAAATAAATAAATAAAAACCATAGTGCATCTGCATTTATACAAATAAGTTTTACAGACTCATCAAACTTTTGTCATATTGCAAAAGAGATTAACTATTTAAAAAAAAAAAAAAAAAATTAATAAAAATCAAGGGAGATGAGCTTTGCCTCACCCACCTTTTGTTTGGCAAATCCAGGATCAATGACAAACACCACACCATCAATTGTCAGAGAGGTCTCAGCAATGTTTGTTGAAACCACAACCTGAGGATGAAACAACAGGCTGTCAGACCTCCATCAACAAAATCAAATAAGAGCGTGCATATGGACACAGACTATAGCGCAATATAAGTAAGCCGCATTAGTTAATACTATTATACATATTAAGCATTTAATATTTAATACTTCTTTTGAAATAAAATCTACCTGTTCTACTATTTAAAACATACCTTTCTTCCTATTGCACCATTGGGCTTTCTTGGAGGAGGCGGCTCAAAGATCCTTTGTTGCTGCTGTGGTGGCAATGTGGAATACAGTGGAATGATTTTGATATCTCCGACTTCAGGTCCAAGGTCGTCTACCTCACGTTTGATCCGTTTGCAGGCCTCATCAATGTCCTGAAAGAAAAAATAAGATTTCACGTGGAGGAAACAGAACACTCCAGCCAAGATAAGAAATCCACTAGACCAGCAATTCAAGCGCTGACTAGTCCTACCTCTTGACCGGTGAGAAAGAGAAGGCAGTCACCTTCATCCTCCTCACACATGTGAATCTGGATGACAGTGCGGATCGCTGCTTCAAGGTAGTCTCGCTCTGGTTCAGGAGTGTAGAAAATCTCGACAGGGTGCGTACGTCCAGGAATAGTCAGAAGAGGACAGTTGTCAAAGTAAACTTGGAATTTCCCGGCATCTAGTGTGGCACTCATGACGATCACCTGTGCATGAAAAGGAACTTTGCTGTAAATGTTGTTTTTCTAGCTCGTATTTTCTCTATTTAAGCACCAAACATTTGTGTCTCTTTGCTGAGATTAGTGCAGCCCTCAGGGCACTTTCACAGATCAGTAACTAAAACATGCTTTGTAGATACTTGACGTTTCCCACATCAAAATTAGGCATTTTAAGTTACTATGTTCAACCTCGCACACTCCTCTTCATCTGTTATAAATTGTTCAGTACTAGGGCCCGACCGATATATCGCTTTGCCGACATTATCTATATTATTTTTCGGCATCAGCACATATGTTCCCCAATAAATGCCGATACTGAAATAGCTTTTTAAGGCTGAGAAAAATGCTTGGACTAGTCATTTAAAACGGTGTAATCACGCAGTTTGTCCAGCAGAGGGCGGTCCATTATTTAATTGATATGAAGTGAAGTGTTAACTGTTCAGTGCACTGATGTTCGGAATAAAGTTTGTTAAATATCCTGCCCTCATTACAAATCTTTGTCACAAGTGTTTGATAACCACCTTCAAAACACTATTTATAGAATATTGGCCGATATATTGAATAACGGAATACTCTCACTCACTAAATTGGCGTCGGCCAACAAAATCCCATATCAGTCGGGCACCATTCAGTACTAAATAAACTGTATGTTTAGAATCAAAATTGCCAGCTAAGTTGTTACTGAGTGAGCTTTATGCCTGTTGAAAGCTTCTGTCACTATCTTAACTTGTAAAAATGGTCCATGAAAAGTTCTGTTGCTGCCCTTAACATGCTCCAAGCACTCGAATTCACCTCAACTGACTGTTGTCATATAAGACTTGCTTCCGGTACACTGCAGAGTGTTTTTTAGTGGCCATTGCATAATGCATTGAGGTGCGCTAGCATTAGCATTAGTTTAGTAACCGCTTTCACAGGCTTTTCGTTTTGCAAGTTTACACAGCCAGAAAGAAGGTTGTGTTTTCAAAAGATTACACTTCAGAATCGGGTTCAAAAGTTTGCGGTTTCAGGTGTGCCAGCACGCTGTTGTCATGTAAAATTAAGTCCAAACCGCAACACATTCTACAGTTTGATGCTAAAACCTGCGCCATCTAAACTGCCCCTGAGTCAGACTGTGCCAGGGAGAGCAGGGAGGGGAGGGGCCCCTTTCAAACCACAATGTGCCCTACTCTGAACATAACCTGGTCCGAAGCAGGTTATGTTTGTAGCATGAGTTACCATGGTGATCTAGCCAGATTAAAAGAGAGCCACCTTCGTAGTACAGGAAACTCCAGCTTCAGGCTCAACATACTTTGCAGCAAACTAAAACATTATCAGTAACAGAAAAGGCAAGCCAATGATCCACTGTTGTTAAAAAAAATTCAGAAATACCTTTAGATCTGGTCTTTGACGCACCACCTCCTTGAGTACTCCCATCAGGATATCTGTGGCCAGAGTTCGCTCGTGGGCCTCGTCCAGAATGATCACACCATATCTCTCCAGCAGCGGGTCATTCATAGCCTCTCTTAGTAACATACCGTCTGTCATGTACCTAGGGTAATTACAGATATGCCTTGTTAAGATGAGACATCCTGGGCTGATGGCTCTGTGCCTGTAAAAGCAGTTACTGTGCATTAGCATTCCCCAATCACTTACTTCAGTATTGTCTTAGCAGAGCTACAGTCCTCAAATCGAATGGAATAACCCACTTCCTGCCCAAGCATGACGTCCATTTCGTCTGCCACCCTTTGAGCCACGCTCATAGCCGCCACTCTCCTGGGTTGAGTACAGGCCACTGCCCGCTTAGGACCAGGCAAGCCCCTCACCATGTCCACACACCACTGAGGGATCTACAAGTTAAGACAAAGGGTAAAATAGTTTCAGAGGTGGGTATCAGCCTGATTATTCCTTAATTCTAAAACACACAGTAAATGTCAGTTTATGCTTCCTTGCTCGACACATTTGACAAGCTGTGTTCAACAGAAATGAAACAGCGACATTTTCAATTTATGTTTCAGCCAAAGGTTTCACTCGCCTCCATGGTTACCATATTTTACATGAACGATGGAAAATCAATGTTAACACTACCCAGTCACATTACGCAACACAATATGATGTCCGCAACATAATAAATCTCTCCAAATATGTGACACGAAAGGAAAGTGTTGAGTGACAACTGTTTCTATTGAACTTATGTCATTTTTGTCGAGGGGTGAAGCACAACTTGGCCTCAAGACTCAGTACATTTTACTATCACAGTACTTCTTCACGTAAGCTTTTAGTGTCCAGCATATTAGAGACAGGTTTATTTATTGCATTTCAGACCTGTGTCGTCTTCCCAGAACCAGTCTCTCCGACCAGGACAAAGCTCTGATGACGTGTGATGATATCGCTGAAGCTGTCCTTGTACTCCCACACCGGAAGCTGTAGCCTCTTCTTCAGGATCTCGTAGTAGCGCGGCGTATGGGGCAAATTGGTGAATGGATTAATCTGCTGGTGCATTGCCATCTGTTTGATGGCTGGTAGGCATGGCACTGCTGCTGTGATGTTGGAAGGGGCACTGGAGGGCTTTGGGTCTCTATCCCGGTCTCTGTCCCTGTCCCGGTCTCTATCTCGGTCCCTGTCCCTGGAGCGGTCCTCACGGTCTCTGTCACGGTCCCGTTCTCTCCTGTTGACATCAGAGGAGGGCATTATTAAGATTTAGGGTGTAAAGGAAAATCTTTGAGAAAATCTATTTTTACATCATGTGCGATGGATAACAGAGATGTGAAATGTTCCCAGTGTCTCCATCTTGCAAGCATTCACATTAAACAACTCCCGACACTTGGATGACTGTAGAGTTGGTCATGTGAAGGTTAAATATACACGGCACTGACAACATAGCAAAATATCCAATCAGTTTGCTTTAATAACATACTTGGCTAACATGAAGCACCCATTCAAGTTTCTTTGATTGTTCCATATTATTCACCACCAGCAGGTTTACTCTATTATGACTCAGAGCTGCACAGTTGTAATAATGACTTAGACATTGATGTGAACAATATTTACAAGCCAAAACTACTAATTACAGTGAGTCCTGTGTCGCCCACCTAAATATAGGTTTTTAAAGGCTGATTCTAATGTTGTTTGTTGAGAGCTTTAACATAGTTAAAATTAATCAATCTTTAATATATTAACAATTATTAAAAAATATATAGAATTATAAATATATTTAAAAGCCTTTGTTACAAATATTTGTGTCCGGGACGTACCATCACATGTTACAGTTGATAAATG
>JAPZDX010000019.1:1059086-1070197 GCA_029783625.1 Naso annulatus | reverse complement strand
GAGAGGAACATACTTCCATATATTCCCAGAGAGACATTGTAAGTCAGGCCTCCCAGTGGCAAGAAGCAAAAGGACAGAAGAAGTAAGGATAACGACTGTAAATTACTGTCAACAGTATTTAAAATACAGGCTCCAAGTGAACACAATGATTTCAGTATAATAATGTTTATGTTTACCAGGAAGGCTCCACAATCCAGACATTTCTAAAGCTTTTAGTTTCTTCTCCAGCTCTGCTACTCGGTTTCCTAGAATCCTGAAAAAAAAGAAGACATTCACATGTTCTGTCCAGTGTCCAAATTATTGATATACATAAAAGAAAAGAGAAAGAAAGAAAGAGTGTGCACAGAGTTTGAAATATGAGTACTTGTTGATTTGCCGTTGGTGCTGGATCACCATGTTCTTCTCATGGATAGTTTCCAGTAGAGCTGTGGCGAGAGACTTGAGGTCTGAGATGGACTGAGGAGTCACCGGCAAACTGCAGCCGTTTTCCTCAGACAGCAGCAGTTCCTTCACTGTGCACACATCATCAATCACAGTGTAAGTACAGACTGTCTTCAAATTATGGCTTTTAAAAACACATATTCCTTTTGCTTTATTTTTGGTGACTTTGTGACTTGACACTTCTGACCTTGTTTAGCAGACAGCACCCCAGTCAGTGCGCTGCTGTTGGCTTTCCCACTGATTTTAGAGTTCTTCCTGCACTCCAGAGCACTCTGCAATCAGTGAAAGACATTACTGAGCATGAGGTTTCTGTTTTGTGAGAAAAATCTATATAGCGAGTTCATTGTTGTTGTTGTTTTTTAAATAAATCCACATTCTCAAAAATTTGTTACACTTTAAGTTGCTCTGTTTTAATTGAGCTGAGAGATAAAAAAAACAAAAACAAAAACATCTAGATGTCAAAAACTGAATGAATAAAAATACAAAAACACGTAGCTACCTTGTACTTCGTCAGGTTTGTTTTGAGTAAGTTGATTTCTTCTTGCAGTTGACTGAAACGTTGATGCAAGTATCTGAAAGATTGTTCAACCTCATTAGTTTTGTCAGGAATCTGTTTACAAAGGACAGAAGTGTTCACAGTTACGAGCTTTAGGCCTTAACACCAACGTGTGCATTTACCGTTTCTTTTCAAACAGCTGATTGGACCGTTTGGGGCATTTTGGTCAATTTTGATCAAAAATAAATTGGTTAAGAACCCAGAAATGTTGGTGTCAATTAGAGCCTTTATAGCAGGTCCTCCTCTGGAACCAAAGTGGGCGATCAAATTCTGAAGGTTGTTGTGCATTGAGCTTTGCCTTCTGTTGATGACAAATACTAAAACTGGTGCAAATGCACACCGCTTTACCGGACAGCATCAATGTTTCATGAATCCTGAACAGAAGCGGTTCAAGCACCTCAGCTAATTTGTGAGAAAACACGATCAGTGAAAACCAAATATCGTAATATTTTGATCTCTGTTTTGCAGCCAAATATACATAAAAACTTTATCTGATGTGAATGTACTACACTGAACATCATTTAATTGAGCTTGTCAAATTGCAGGAGACATTACTGCCGCGATAGGACTCATGCAGAACTTAGAGCATTTTACTTTAACTATGGACTTTGCTGCAGATACTCTATTTCTATTAAGGCACCAACAAACCACTTTAAAAAGGAGCCACAAACCTGTTCTCCATGCAAAGGGCATCTATGTCTAAAATGCGGATCTCATCGTTGCCCAGGATGTGGTTAATTTCCACGTTGAGACGATGAGCCTTCTGCTGAAAGACGTCCCGCTCTGCTCGTACGTCCTGAAGCTCGTCCGTGAGTGACTTCACACTGTGCTCCAGAATCTCGTTCTACAGCAACAAAAAACACACTGTGTAAGAGCACAAACCCGGATTTTTATCTGCTAATGACACAGGTTTGCCTTTCTCACAGGTATAATATTTCATCAACTCAAATTTCTCTGTTTTTCTGACCGCTGAATTAAACTATCACATGAACTGCATCTATCCTGTTTCATTTTTTTCTCCAGAAAATGTGCTCTTATGCAATAATTGGCACACTTTTCCATTATTATCATAAATCTGTCATGAATACATTTAGCTGTACCTGCATAGTGCATTCTCTGGAGAAACTGAGACTCTTTGGAGGTTGGTACAGCACTTTTTGTGAATGCACAAAAGGTCAGTTCTGCCACTAGAGGTCTCTCTATCAAAACAGTGAACACAGTAACTGCAGTACGATCATGTTCTAAAGTAGTGTGGGATCATGGACGTTGCAGTCTTCATTGTTAAACAGTCATCATTGCCGATGAGAATCTATCTGACTGACTCCTGCAGACATTTTTGCATCAAATAACACAAAAATTTTAAAAAACAGAGTCAAAACAATTTACAGAAAATTAACTGGAAACTATTTTCATTATTGTTCAAGTTACTTTTCACACAAAAATAAAACATTTTATGGTTTTTTACATTCTAGCTTTTCTATTGTGACCATTTCCCCCCTTTTTCTTTAATTTTTTTTAATTTAAATTGTCAGAATTTTTTTTAAGCATTTTGAATTATGACATTTCTGCACTGAATGATTTTTCTTTCAATTTTCTAAATATATTTTCCTCATTACATTTAAATAAAGGACTTTGATGTATATAAAAAATCTAAACACTCCCTCGATCACTGACTGTATGTCTACATATGAAGTAACGAGCATGGTTTACTCTAACCCAAGTCTGCCTAGTTTGATATGTGGTTGACATTTGACAGTTAAGTGAAAATCACCTGAAAAGCCTGAATTATTGAATTTTAAAGAACAGAGACCGAGGCAGTGAGCTCCTGCTCTCACCTGTTCTCGAGCCTTTTCCAACTGTTTGACCAGATCCTCTCGTTCATGTGCAGGAAAGTGTCGAGCGCCGACCTCCTCGTCTCCCAGCCTCTGTTTGGTGATGGTCATTCGCAGAAGCTGTTGACACAGAGACACAATGAAAAATTACGTTATTTTCTGCACAGTTTTACAATATGCGATTTAAACACTTTTTACTTCAATCAGATGAATAGGTTCATATTTGACATGTTGGTGACATATTCAAGAATAAAGAGGTGCAATAAAGAAATGAATTTACATTAAATCCTATTTTGATTATATTTTAACTTTAAGGATAGTGTAATTCATGAAGGGGTACCTTGTTATCACCCTGAGCTTCCGCCAGTCGTTGCTTTAGCTCCTTTACCTCCTCACAAAGTTGACTGTTTCTCTCTCTGGAGTCTCTCAGTAGCTGGGCTAAATTCACCTGAATACAACACCAGCGTGAGGTCACACAGGCTGCAACCGGCTCTTAGCTGATTAACATTTAGGGCTGCTAAAAGGGTTTTATACAAATTACCCCCAACTTTTACCCGAAAACCATGAACATCATCACCCCTGATTTATCATAGCATGTATTTTTATTAAGAACATCTGCACGAGAAGCTCAACTTACTTGATTCCTTTTCTCGGGAGGCAGAGAGGGATCTCCATCCTATTAAGTCAGAAAAACAAAGAATATTATCATTAAATCAAACATTTAATGACAATATTAAATGTAATAGTGCAGAAATTTTGCTGCTCATTATGATGCTCATGATGGGTTTTGGACACACGTAGATGACTTACAATGAGCTCTCTGTATTTCTTCTTGAGGCCTTGGTGTCGCTCCCGGAGCTGGTTGGCCATCAGTTTGTACTGATCTCTCTCTTGCTGACACGTGTCCAGCTCTTTAGACAGAATCAGAAGAGCTTCTTTCTTACTCTCCAGCTTCCGCTTGCAAATCAGGAACTGCATGTAAGAACAAATGTTTTATAGCAAGGAGAAAAAACTTAAAGGGGTTGTTATGAGTACGCTGATAATACTCGAGGTAGGGAGTGTCATCCATAAAAGCCACAAACTTTATACTATATTATATTATATTTACTGTCTATTAACGAAGAAAATCATTCAGCAAGGCCATTGTGGACAACAATTTACACCACAATAACCACATGAGACCTTCTTCTTATTGTTATCATGCCCTGATGAAGAGCTGCAACTAATGAATGTTCGGATTATTGATTCGTCTGTACATCCTGTTTTTTATAAACTGCTGACTAACTAGAAAATGTTGAACACTTAAATACACTTAACACAATTTTCAAGACCATACAGCTAAAAGCAGCAGGTCTTCACATTTAAGAAGCTGGAACCATTTTTGCTCATATCAGGGCTTGTATCTAATAGCTTTCTGTCAATACGCTAATTAATAATCACTCACACCTGTTGAAGAGGTATTTTAAATTATTTGGACAGAAAAACAGCTCCATAATTTAAAATAACTAAATAAATCAAAACTTAATTTTGTATCATGTTTCGAAATGTTGAATGTTTGAAGGAAAAATAACCACAAAAATATTAGTCATAAATAAAGATTTTCTCAGTTACTCAGAAACAGCCTATCTAGTTTTAGTAGACCAATTTATTCTGGATCTATTATGTATAATATGCACGTAAGAGATGATCCTTAACCAATCATAAAGTGGCATTTAAATGTATTGATTGTGACAGCAGCTGCAGCGTGCTGCATACTGTCTCACATACAGGTGCAGGATAAAAAGGAAAAAAAAAACATTAAAACAACTTCCGTGTCTAGATTCTTCACGACCCGAGAAAACCCAACGCCGGTTTCGGATTTAATCCTTTACACTTTGTTGAATGTGGACCACATCTTTAACTTCTCTTTGGCTCCAGACTGGAGGCGATGCACAAATTTAGCGCTGTGCACAACCTCAGTGGAGGTTAGTGAGTGTAATTTCTCTCTCGTCTCCTCTCAAACGTCTTCAGTCTCACCTCGTTGGACAAACCCTGCCAGTCGCTCTCACTCCTCCTGGACGGATCCATCACGCGCCGTATGGCTGAGAGAAAAAAAAAAAGGTCAACAAAAAGGACGCAAGGTGAGTTTCACATAAGCATCACAAGTGATCAGGTTTACAGACATTTTGCATCATTAAAACGGATTAGCCGGAGGCAGGAACACGGACCGCATCACTTCCGTCCGTCCCGACGTCAGAGAAGCGTCACGACGCATTTGGAAATCCTCGGTAAACTGGGAACTCTCTGTACGGTGACCTGAAAGGTTCAAATAGAATGAAATCTTTATAAAATTAACAGGAAAATATAAACTGATAATCATATGGAAAAAATAGTACAGCCTAATATGAAAAAAAGCAGTCAGAATATGTAAATTTACCAACTGTCCTGCTGTTTCTAATGTCAATAATTAACTGTTCAAAATGCCTACCGGCCTATAAACTGCAAGAACTGTTCAAACAGCAGGATAAAATCCCTTTTCATCAATGGTAGATTAGATATTTATTGTGCAAAAGAAGACTATATCTGTCAGATAAAATTATGAAGAAAAGAAAAAAGTTATGCAGAAAAATTGTCATTCTCAGTGTTTTACTGTTGTATGATGTTTTTTTGCAGAATATTGCTGCTGCATTCATGTGGATGTGGCATTTTACTGCTGTGGGTGTTTAAACTTGTGCTCATTTTACCTTCTTTCTACAGCAATGCCTGACCATGTATCTCTAAAAAGACAACTTTATTACTTTATTTTGGATTATTTAACAATTTCATGATTATTTTGTGCATACGTTTTGTCTGTATTTATTTGGTGAGCAATATTTTATAAAATGTTATCTTTTGATTTACCGTGCCTCATTTTTTTGGCCAGTCAAATACAATGCAAGCCATGAAGAAGAGGGTCCTAATTATTTAATTCAATCATTTGACATTAGTTTTTGTTTTATTTTGTTTAAATCCATAGACAGGAAAACGATATAGGGACAGTGGTTTGGAAATAGGCCTACTTATTTGAAAGAACACAAATCCAGATTGTTCTGTAAATAACCACTGCTGTTGACAGCTCATAGTGGACAATTCATGAGTTTATCTGGAGAGTCTTCCACAGTGGCCTCAATCATATGATATGACAACACTGGCAATAATAGAAGATGACGACTCTGTGTCAAGCTCACTCTGTCTTATGACTCTAAACAACATCATCGTCTGACTGACTCAATAACAGATGCATTAGTAAACTGATCAATAGAAACACTTTTTAAACTCCTCTATTCTTATCCTCTTAAATGAATTATGTCTGTTGTTGCAGCTGAAAGAAACTGCTGTGTCAGACACCAGATGCAGACAGCACTATAAATTTCAAACATGCTGTCTGAGGCACTTTGTCCTCATGACAACATTTCACAGTCTGCGCATCTTCCAAAACTGGAGGACAGAGTCATACACAGTTGAATACATGAGGTTAAATGTTCTTTAATGCATTTACACAAACTCATTCTTACATAAGACTGAAACTTCAGTCAGTGTTCCATGTGTAAAAAAAAAAAAAAACAGCTCTTAATCATCAGTTTAGGGCACAGAGTGAGAAAGATACACACCATTACGATGTAGGACATCACAATAGAATGATTATAATGTATTATATTTTTTAAGAAATCTCAAAAGCTAACAAAACCATATTGCTAATGCTAGATCTTGTATTTTTTTTTAATAATTTTAGTGGTTTAACCTTATTTGCACATCATGTCATTGTTATGTATGTGATAAAGATTTATAATCCAAACCAAACAGATGTGATTACATCTGTAAAATACATGGAAAATATCAAAAGGTCAGTAATGAAAGAAGCGCATGTAAATGTCATATAGCAGCACACAATTAACCTTGTGATTGTAATTCAGAGCAACATTCACTATTATACATTTTGCATAGGGATCGGGAGTAAACTCTATTACATTATGTTACTGATCAGGCACTCTGTTCATACAGTAGCTGGTTATATACAGTATGTCATAGAATTAGGCTTAAAGCTCATACTATTTAGTAATACATTCTGGTGTATTCTGGTGAAAGGTTTTGGGGGACATCTCTCTTACATGCACATTTAAGTCATTTGTCATGATAGAAACTTGACTGAGACAGCTTCAAAATTTCTACCTGCTCTTCTGAAAGACAAAGTTCCCACCCAAGTACAAGTATTCTGAAGTAACTTTTGGCATTTTGATTGCATTGTTTTGGCCAAACATATTTCACGTGAAAATGTGACATTAAGTCAACACGTTTAAGATAATATCTACAATTAAGTTAAATAATCATCATGCCATTTCCTTTCCAGGGTTGCAGTTGTATATTGTTATATTTCTATCAGCCTTTGAGTAAACCACTTGAGATGTTTCATTAACCAGACCTCGGTAACTGCTAGAAATGTGCATAAGTTGCAGGAATTTGCCAAAATGAACCAAGAATGATGTATCTAGTTGCATAAGGAAGATAAACAGCATTTGAAATTTCTTTGTAACTTACACGCAACAGTGATCTACATGACCAGCTCATACTTTGATTAGTCATTATTTTGCAACAAACATTACAAGCTTAAGTCTACAATAATATGCTCAAAAACCATGGATTTGCCCTTGAAGCTGGAGGAGAAGATGAAACTCCTCCGGTCAGTGGTCACCACTGTAAAAGACCGAGGCGACTGCACATAAATGTCCTTGAACTTGTGAAACGTTTTGGTCTCCGCATCCCAGAGGTAGATTTGTGTGAAGGAAAAGTCGCTGCCGAGAGCAAGGTAGAGCCTGTCTGCGAAGGAGAAAGGCTGGAGGATCATCGCTCCACGCGAGGGAAGAGCCTGCACCTCAGTGAACTGCTTACTGGCCCACTTGAGGACTTTGGAGTCACCGATGTAGCAAGTCATGGCCAGATAAAGCTCATTCTCCACTCGGAAAGCTTTGACTGCCACCACATCGTCAACATGTGGGATCTCTCCATGAAGTATGAACTTCAGGGTGCTCTTGTTCCACAGGTAGATGACAGGAGATTGAGAGCGACTGGCTAAGATGAGGTAGGACTTCCCGTCCACCTCGACAAACTCTGCATCTGTATCACGAAACCACTCGTGGATAAACTGGTAGGAGTAGAAGCCGGTTTCATTGCGGTCTGGTTGGTCGGTCCACTTGTACATAGTAGACATACCAGCCTTGGAGCTGTCTACTATCACAAAGTACCAATCGCCGTCCATTTGGAAAACCTCAATATCATTGGGCTTTGAGATGTTGAAGACCTCAATCGTTTGAAACTTTGTGAACTTGTTTTGCTGATCATCAAATCTGTAAATATGGGAGCCACCGAAGAGCTGCGTAACAATTATCAAGACATGGTTGTCGATCAGAACCGACTTGCATCCGACAACAGACTTCCCTGTGAAAACGAAAGAACTGTCATTGATAATATGCAAGTGGAAAATATTAAAATAAAGATTTACTAACTCTAAAACATTAATAAATAGGATGGTTATCAATAAGAGCAACATTATTCTGAATTATGACTGTCAACAAATCCTGAGAAAAGACTAGAGCCGACACTGAATTGGCCCATCTCTCAATACTTTCTGACTTTTCCAGACAGCTTCTCTCTGACCCAATCCAATAGTTCCTACTTCATAAATTATTAAAACATATCATGAAATCATTGGTCTATTTTAAAAAGGCAAAAATAATTTCCATAAACGACAGGGCACTGTACAATATGTATTGACTATTTTCGGGAACAAATTAATACCCATTTGGTGCTCTCGACAGTATTTACAGCACCAGGACGCTGCTCATGTTCATTGTCATATTGGCCACAGCAATACGTATGTATTTCTTGTCTACAACAGATCAGAAGAAGCTGTATCCGGCTTTGGCTATGCATGCAAAACTTGTTTATAGGATCAATTTATTGTTGGTTTTGCTCTTTAAAGAGATTTTCTGAAGAAGAAAAATACAGGACAGATTCATACTTATTCTTTAAAAATAAAATTACTTGTGTGATGTCAAACCTGTTATGTTGTCAAATTTACTGAAATTCATTTCAATGTGATCCCACTCCATAACCACACAGCTGTTGGAGTTGGGGGCAGCCATTGCCACATATATGTCCTCCTTAAAGGAGAAGATGTATGCTGACATGGACTGAATGGGAATGGACTGATGACGCACAAAGTCTGTAAAATGCAGACAAAAACAGTAACTGCAAGACCTGCTGACAAAGGGCAAGAGGTGACATTTAGAACCCTGACTGCTCAAATTACATTTTTTTTATGCTGTGAAAAGCCTCTGGATGACAGTGTGCAGAGTCAGTTCTATCTTTTATCTTACTTTGGGTTTAATATTGTTATTTGATTTTACAGGATACTTTGTTGTGTCATCCTTGTATGCAAGGCTGGTATTATGCCTTTTTTGCCCACTTTGTATTGATAACAGTTCTGTCCTGGATTTATGAAAGAAAATGAAACACAGACATGAAAATACTGGGACTTTAACACCTTTTTAAAAAAAACAAAAAACTTGCAGTAACATTTTCTGTGAAGCCTGTCTTTATAATGCATCGTAACGCATTATGAACATATATAACACATTATACTGCATTATGAACACACTTATAGTGCATTAAATATAAATAATTAATTGATGCATTATAACGCATTACAAGTATGTTCATAATGCTTTATAGATGGATGCTTTAAGTAAAGTGTTACTGAACTTGCATTGTAATTTATATTCTTATAAATTTCTGAAAAACAAACAAACAAATAACCCAGTTACACACTGCAACTACATACTGTCTTGTTGAATGTTGAAAGTATGCAGTTGGGGAGGGAAACTGGAAATTAGCAGTAGCATTAAACATTTGTTGCACAATGCTCTAAGTTTAAGGCATCTGTCCCTATCAAATAAACATACATGTAAATGTAAATAATTGCTGCACAACAATATTGCTAATGTTAACATGCTAAGATAAGACAGTGAATATGGTAAACACTTAATATGCTGTTAGCATGTGGACATTAGCATTTGGCTCAAAGCTCTGCTGTGCCTGACATCGTCTCACAGAGTCGCTTGTGACGCTGTGGATTCTTGTTGTTTCTTAGTCTTGTTGTTTGTGAATGTCTGTGCTTGTGCGAGTGTTTGTTCTCATACTGAACGGGAGTTGCTGTTTCCAGAGGCACACATGTTAGCAGGCCTGCATTGTGTTGTTTTGAGAACAGAATAGTGCATGTAGTGTCCTGTTGAATTATTTAACAGTTTCATTGATTCGTTCTTTCTTTCTTTCTTGGTTCGCTATGCCTGCGGCTCTCAATCATTGCCTTTGATAATGTTCTTGGCGTTTTACCTGTGGAGATGCACCCGCCTGGTGGAATAGGAAGGTCATTGAGCCTCTTGCCCTTCATGTCGCTGGGGCCGGCGCATAAGACATCTGATACTGTGGCGTTGGTGTTTTTCAGCCAGGTCATCAGCCACTTGTTCTCACAATTGCACTGGAAAGAGTTGCCTCGCAGATCCCTAATATATGGTAGAGGGATTCATCAATACCTGCAACAACAGCTTGGACGTATTTACTGGATTATAAAATATTCAAAATGTTCATAAAGGTAAGAGAAAAAGAGGTAAATGCTGAGACGCCACAAAAGCTTGAGACAGTGCCGTCAGTCATTCAAGATGTTACTGCATAAAAGTTAAATTTATACTTACACCATGTATTTAAAACATAGTATAGGATCCAAATCATAATGCATATGTATGTGAATAATTTTTCAAAGGATTGTGCTTGCAAATGTTCCTAGACTCTTTCAACAACACGCATTTTTGCATTATTTTCAGTAAAATTGATTTGAAATAACAATAAAAACAGCAAGTTTACTAACAAAAGTCACCCTAGAACTGTGATGCACTACAGAGGAGAACAGGGACCGAATCTTGGTATTTGTGATATCCATATCGTTCTCATGTAGTGCTGAACATCAAACACAGAGCCTGAGTCAGCTTTACTTAGGGAGCAGTATGGAAAAAGACATCACACACACTCACTGCTGGCACCACAACTGCTTACTCACAGTTCCAGCAGCGAATCCAAGTCAAAAAACAGATTTCTTGGCAGAGACTTCATCTTGTTATTGGCCAGCGATCTAAACCAAGGACACAGAAATAGCAGAAATGCACATTATTGTTTTTCTAAGTCTTTTTGTGTGTGTGTGTGTGTGTGTGTGT
>JAPZDX010000019.1:846381-856671 GCA_029783625.1 Naso annulatus | reverse complement strand
CGCGGAAGGCCATTGGTGTGAAAGGTTGTGCGGCACGCTGTTGCTGCTGCGGCGACTGTGCAGCCTGTTGTTGTGGCCTTATGGCACCACGCTGACTGGTTGAAGAAGAAGTGCCGGGGACTGTGATGGAGCGAAAGTCAATGTGTGGTAGACCTGCGCATCACAAAGGACAAAGGGTATAAGGTTAGCAGTGTGCATGGGCAAAAATGTGCTAACTAAACAGATGATGCGGTAATCTTTAATGTTTTTCAATGTTGTTGCCCTTTGTCCTGAGATCTATTAGCTCAGTTGATACTGTTTAAAATTCAACACTTTCCACTTTTCTCTTCCTGTAACCTGCACTTACGTTCCACATACTTTCAATGACTTATCTTTTTTTTGTGGCCAGCACTCCCACCCCACGATTAAAAAACACAAAATAAAAAACAAACAAACGTTGGTCTACCTTATCAACTAGTAGTACAACCAGAAATACAGGCTGGACAAATGTATTTGAATGTGAAACACTTGTGAACATACGACATAGCTCAGAGTACTGGAATGAACAGTGTTACTTATCAGTGTCCTTTTGTTGTTCTTCTGCTGCCTATTTTTGCACTCTTAATTCTAATCTGTCTTAAATACCCCGTTTCCACTGACGGATACAATATGGTGTGGTTGGGTACAGGATGCCTTTTTTTGCATTTCCACTGTCAAATGGGTATCAAAGGGTACCAAGAGGGAGGAGCTACACACACGGCAGTTCGCTGACTGCAAGCAGGCAGAAAGCTGTTTTGTTTAGTGTTGTCGTAGAACTGTTAATATATCACTTTAGTAAGTATTAGATATTTTTAAGCCGAGAATGTAACCATGGTGATGTTTCTTCACCAGGAGAAAAAAGTGGCAGAGCGTTGTTAAGGTGCGCCTCTGCAGCACAACACGTACATCCAGCACAAACCCCGCCCACCAAGTAAGGGTACAGTCGACAGTGGAAAAGCAAACCAGATCTAGGGGTACCCTGTACCGCTCAGGGGAAACAAGGCTTTTGAACAACTTAAAATACAGTTAGCTGGTTTGGTTTAAAGGTTCTCAACCTCAGGGTCGAGCCCCTCCTAAGGTCACCAGAGAAATGTGAGATGACAATAAATGGGAGGAAAGAAGAAGTAACAAAGTTCTGAAACAGTGTGTGTGTGTGTGTGTGTGTGTGTGTGTGTGCTCACACTGTGTAATGCTTAATATGATGTCTTTTCAAATGTTACAGCTAATGTCCCTGATGTTGATGAGCACAGTAGAGAGGTCGCCATTTTGGAAATAGGACATACATTTGATTACAGTCAGGAGAATGCATATCTTACTGAGGTTTTAAAGTACCAGCTGCTCAGGGATGTTATCAAACAGCTTGCATACAAATGTAAATTGCTGGTGTTTGTATTTGGAAGCCTGAGTAATGTCCACAGACTGGTTGTAAGAGGCCTGCAGATGACAGGTTTGACCAAAACAAAGGCTAAGGATCTGGCTGAATTCTGTTCTGTATCTGTAATTACTGGCAGCTGCCACATTTGAAGAAGGCGCTGCTTTCTGTCCATAGACTCAGACTAGATACATGTGCTTTGTTCTGAGATTTTCCAGAGTTTATGCACTTATAATTGTTTGTGTTCAGTGATTCTCATTTAAATGTGAACATAAATAATGGGATAACAATGTGTGTGCATGTGTGTGTGTGTTTGTGTGTGTGTGTGTGTGTGTGTGTGTGTGTGTGTAACATATCCCTGCAGTTTGTTACAAAGTTGCCTAGCAACCAAAAGCTAGTGATTAAAACACTTTTGAAGCAGAGTAATACATGGATGAAAGTGCCAGTGCTGTTGCACTCTAATCATCACTCGTGGAATCCCTCTCGTCCAATCAAATGACTTGTTTGAAACTGACTGTTGTTTTAAATCGCGTTTGTCTGCACATTTGTGGCCGCACAGAGATGATCTGCTGATCGTTGCACAATCATCTCTCTTCTGTCTGACTTCCTGTCCTGACATCTGAGATGCTTTCATGTTTTACATCAGAAATGTGTATGTGTGTGTGTGTGTGTGTGTGTGTGAGTGAGTGAATGAATCTGTTGTGTAAACCTCCATCATGGTGCTGCTCGGCCTCTTTGTACCTCCCACACACAGACAGAAATGGATGCAGAAACACAGTCACTCGGCTGTTTGCATGTTGATGTTTCTGCCTGTCACTGAGAGGAACTGCACAGGAGTGCTGTGTCACCAGTGGAGTTACATGTCAGAAGGGTCAGCAGAGCAGCTGACTTCATTGAGCTGTTATCACATGTACCTGTGAACCATCACTGAGCATCACTGTTCAACCTGCACTGCAGGACAACTGAAACCAGCAGCGCCGGCAGCACCATGAGCACACTGACAGTCATGTAGAAAGTTGAACGGTGATTGGTGAGTTCAGATGGTGGTTTTAATATATTTTCTTTCCCTCTGCAGGATGGTGTAGAGGACAGTCACCGCATTCCTCCGTCCCCGGTCGTCCACATCAGAGGACTCTGTGACGCCGTGGTGGAGGCCGACCTGGTGGAGGCGCTCGACAAGTTTGGACACATCTGGTAACTTTTTGCAGTAAACTAAATTTAACATCATGTTTATTTAATGTAATGATGAAATCAATTTCTCTGAAATACTGACATCATCTTCCTTTAAAATACTAAAGACACTGACATCATGTTCCTTTACTCTAAAAATACACACTTGATGAGGATGAGGTGTAACTAACAGACTCTCTGCAGTATCCACTGCTGACGCTGCAGCGTGTTTGCAGTCGACCTGCTGTCGGTTATTCAGGTGCTTCCTGTTCAGTCTGACGTGTTTCTGAAGTGATGGAATCTAACTAAGTACATTTACTCAAGTGCAGTCCTTGAGTATTCCCATTTTTTACTACTTTTTGCTTCCACTCCACTACATTTATTCAATAACTTCAGTTACTTGTTACTTTGCAGATTACAGGCTGCATCTATTGAAGCCCATTTCTGCCTGTTAAAGAAAAAAATACAATAAATAATAGCCTCACCGTGATGAATGAAAAAGTATTTTGATTGTAAGTAACAATTATGAAGCAAAAAGTAAAAATCATGAGGGAAATTTTGAGTATTTACCTTAATTTTTAATGTTTTGTTTCTTAACTGTGCATTTAATGTCATAATTTTGGGGTTTGCATTTAATACTTTTGTCTCATAATTATGACTTATAGGAATGTTTTTTTCATCGAGTTGAGTGATCATCATATTATTTTTTATTTAACTGGCAGAAATGGACTTCCATATGAATCATAGCCAAAGTAGTTTATTGTAAGAATTCATACTGTATATCGACCCACAGTTTACACTTTAAACATACATAACGATTTATGTATAATTTAGTGGTACTTTTGATGCTTAAGTGCATGTATTGCAAGAAAATTTATTTGATGCGCAAGTACATTTAATAGCAGATACATTAAGATTTTACTCAACTACTACTTATTTAGGTGACTTTCACTTTTACCAAAGTTATATTTTCACCTGATATCTTCACTTTTACTCAAGTATGACACTTGGGTACTTTATACGACTCTGGTTTCTGACGTCCACCTGAGTGACCTCATGACCTCAGAGTCAGTCACCACAACATGCTCACCACTCAGCAGCACTTCCTCTGGCGTCCTGTGCTGCTCTGCATCAGTGTCTCTGTCTCTGTCTCTGCAGAGTTAAAGTGTTGCAATCTCTGTCATTAGGCCCCTCCTCCTGAGCTCAACGCACCAGCAGTATGGTAGCGTGTACTTACACTGCTTGTACCTACACAGCAAGCTACATAGGAATATTATGTTTGTTTTAATGGAAGTCAGTAATTTATAATCTAGCATAAGCTAACCGCAAACGTTTGGCACCTACCTGTCAACAGAAAGCAGGCCAACTCTGCTTCAGCCTCTCTGTCAGAGCTCAAAAGCAGATGAAAGCCAAACTGAGATTCGCTCGCATTGTGGAACCAGCTTTTTCTGCTTACTGCTTCACCTCATTAGCTATATTTCCTTTTCTTCGCCACTACATTCGCATCCACCATTTTCTCCAGTCTGACTGGCGTCCAGTCACTTTTTTTTATCCACTCTCAGCCTCACCTGTGCTGTCATTGGCTGGAGGAAACACACCCACTTCCCACCCAGAAACGTCCCGACAAGGTCCTGAGCTGGCCAAAACATCAAAATGCAGACACTTAAGAAATGTTTTCCATGGCTGAAATGTAACTAAGATGATGATTTGTTTAATCAATGCCATTGAGTCTCACATTGATCACTGATCATCAAATAACAGATTAATTTTAAAAGTTCCTGTCGGCTCACACGGCACAAAACATCATTATTTTGTTTGTTAAACGTGCAGTTTGAATCCTGATGCCTCGACGATCAGACCGACAAGTGTGAGCACGGACGTCGAAGTTTTAGTTTTTTCTCTCAGAGGATTTACTTGTCCCGTCGTTTGGAATGAAGCATCATTTCTAAAATCAAACAGCTTCACTCTTAGATAAATTTCACTTAATCCAATTTTGTTTGAGGTCATCATTCGGTAACTGCTGATGTTTGTTATCTAAAATACCTAATGGAAAAAAAAAGATTAGTAGTCCGTCTGTGCTTCTAAAACAGTTGAGAACATTAAAGCTCTTGATTTATTATTCAACTTCCGCCCCAAAAATCCACAGTTGGATTGTTTTCATGCAAAGCCTCATGACTTCCAAACTCACCACAAAACAGATTCTGCAGTTTATTTCGTTTTTGTAGCTTTAAAGCAAAACAGCAGCTTTGACCAGCGGTTCGACCCTCTGCAGAGACGGAGCCCGCCTCTTCTAACACACCTGCCCACTCTGCCTGCAGTTACGTGATGATGATGCCGTTCAAGCGCCAGGCTCTGGTTGAGTTTGACAGCGTGGAGAGCGCCGAGCGCTGCGTCTCCTGTGGTTCCCGTGAGGCCGTCTGCATCGCTGAGCAGCGGGCCTTCTTCAACTTCTCCACCAGCCAGAGAATCACCAGACCCACCAACACTGACGACCCCACCAGCGGAAACAAAGTTCTGCTGCTGTCCATCCAGAACCCGCTGTACCCCATCACCACCGTGAGTCCAGCACAACCTCCTCTATGAATGCCTTCACATGTATGCCAGTAACCTTTTCCTGTTTTTGATTAGATTCAGGACATGTTGTTGTCATGGAACAGTAAAAACTCATTCCACTGTGCACACGCTCACAGCAGGATTCAGGTTTCTGACTGTCTGCCTGCGGCTCTGTCCTGTTTCCTCACTGTCTCAGAAACCTGGATGAGGTGTTTGCATGCAGAGAACATGGCCGCAGCAGGAAACTCTGAAACGCTGTTTACGTCTGTTGGTACCTTGAGAAAAACTTTTTAACCAACAGACTTTGATTCATCCCAGTGGTGTAGTACAGCGTGTACACGGGTATACGCAGTATACAAACTTATTATTTAGTCTGCACTGAGTACACCTATTCCTAAATCCCCTCTGATACTATATGTTGCAAATCAGCTGTTCCAAGAGACTGTTTACCAAAGAAGCGAGTGGTCCATGGACAAGTTGTAAGGTTTTTCATGTGTGGATGGATTCAGGAATAAGGAATAGTTCACTCAAAATGCCTAATTAAGTAATTGTCTCGCCGTATAGTCTGACTGTGGACCAGTATTGATTGCAAAATCTGCACCTCTGTTGTGGCTGATGTTAATTTCATAATGATCCTTCTTACTCTCTGAAGTCAAGCAGCAGAAATTAAGTGACAAGTGAGAGGTCTCCCACTGTCCCATTTTTGGATGATTTAAATATGCAAGAGTAGTCTTTCATTTCACTGTTTATAACATGTCAGTGTTTAAAAAGGACGCTTACGCTTTCCTAGACGGGCCGCTTCAAAAAAATTGAGGGCATAAGTTACCCACTTCTCCAGGTACCACTACGCCACTGATTCTTCCTGCTGTCAGTCGTGTCTTTGTGCCTTAGTCTCTCTGTCTGTCTCTCTGTCTGTCTCTGTCTATCTCTTCTCAGGATGTTCTGTACACCGTCTGTAACCCTGTCGGAAACGTCCTGCGAATCGTCATCTTCAAACGCAACGGCATCCAGGCCATGGTGGAATATCCTGCCTCCGTGTGTGTGTGTTTGTGTGTGTGTGTGCTAGTTACATCATTTATATATGTTAAACTTCAGCAGATCTTTCACTGAGGTAAAACAATGAAAGTTTTAGCATCAGAATAGTGAAAATGCTCATCCTGCAGAGCGGCTCATGTTCATCACTTCAGTGCTGCAGCTAGTAAATGTGGAGCTAAGTTTAGTTATTTTATATACTGGGAAGTAAAAAGTACAGTACTTTCCTCTAAAATGCAGTAGAGTAGAATTGTAAAGTATGAAATTAAATACTAAAGTCAGTACAAGAATGGTACCTACAAACTGTATTTTAATACAGTAGCCAAGTGAACGTGTGTGTAATCAGTTTAAATCAATTTTGATCATTTAAAGATTCACTGAAGTGGACAGTGGTGGTTTTTTCTGTCCTCTGATTGGCTGGTTGCTGCTCATCCTGATGAGTCATCCTTAACCAGCTTGTTAACATTCGAGTCGGTGGAGGACGCTCAGAAGGCCAAACTGGCTCTGAACGGCGCCGACATCTACGCCGGCTGCTGCACGCTCAAGATCGAATACGCTCGGGTAAACACACACACACTCAGCTGCATGCACACATACACACCCTCGCTCTCATGCCCACACACACACACCCACCCAGAGGTGCTGTGCTCTGTCGCCCCCTGCAGCCCAACAGACTGAACGTCGTCCGTAATGACAACAGCAGCTGGGATTACACCAAACCCTTCCACATGCAGCGAGGTAGGACGTCCTACACACACACACACACATGCACACACAAAGTGTTGTGACCGTTGACCTCTGCTCAGTTTGGATGTGGGCGGAGCTACGTTGGGGTTGTATGATGACATTGCGATGAGGCTCAGAGGAGCAGAAACAGCTGTCGACCAGAGTGTTCATGGCCTCACAGGAAACTGAAAGAGTGAACAATTTATCAAACTGATTAATTTGATCAATCAAGTCCAGATTTTGTTTAAATGCACCAAAAGTTTCGGTTCAGGCGTAATGAAGCACAGACGCAGCGACTGCATCAGCGAGTTGATACTTTGTTTCTGAGGCAGAAAGTTTCCGACAGTAGTTGATGTTTTGGTCGGTGTGTGGTAATATTGGTGAGTGATAGAATCTAACTTGCTCTTGGTAAGGTTTGTACGGTGGCCCTGAAGTGCCAATCACAATCAGAAAAAGGAAACCACAACAGCAAAAAGTAAAAACAAAACAACAAATGGATGAAACACAACAACAAAAATGTTGAATTTGTAACAAGGCAAGTGTACAATTTATCCTTTAATAATAAATAAAAAGAATAATTTTTCCTTTTTGGGGTCATGTTTTTCTTTTTCACTGATGAGGTTTTTTTGCAGATGTGTTCCTCTTTTTGTTGTGTTTATTCTTTTTGTCATGTTTTTTCCTTTTTGCTGCCGTGTTTCTGTTTTTGCAGTTGTGTTTTTTCTTTTTGCAGTCGTGCTTTTTTAAATTGCGGTTCTATTTTTGTTTTTTTGGTTGCCTTTTCCTTTTTGTGACTGTGTTTTGTGGGGTTGTTGTTGAGTTTTACCTTTTGTCAAAGTCAAAGTCAAAAGTGTCACATGCACAGTTGGAAACGCATTTCCCCGTACAATGAAATTCTTCCTTTGCTGTCCACAATGAGTGCAGTACAATATAAAATAAGTATAAAATAGATAAAAAATACAATAAAAGGACACTTTAAAAACAGCATGACATGTACAATCTAAATACACACACAATAGAAATTCAAACTGTGCAAGAGTAGTGCAAAAGAGTGCAGAGCAGTGCAACACCGGCGTGTGCACTTGCACGTGTGCAAACTGACAACTGGAAACAGTTATTGAGGTAGGCAATTGTAAACTGTCAGCGGTTTAGGAGTCTGATGGCAGTGGGAAAGAATGTTGTGTTTTGCAGTTGTGTTTTCATTTTGTGATTGTGATTGGCACTTTATAGCCACAGTTGTTTTGGACAGTGAGCTGCAAAATATAAAGACTGACAGAAGAAACACTTTATATTATCTCTACAACTGTGTGGTGACTAATGCAAGCAGCAGGATGGATGGATGCTGATTGACTGCAGTGAGTGAAGGCTGTAGCCATGTTTCTGGTTTGAAGGTGAAGCAGGCCGGAGCTCAGTGAGCTCTGGGTGGAGACTCGAAGGTTAAACTGCTGCTTGGAGTCTGCTGTTGAAACTGCTGAAGCTGCTGTGGGGGCTGAAAATAGATTTTCCTGCTGATTAGGAGGAGGAGGATCATCACAGAGGAAGCGCTTACTTTCACCTCCTGCTACCCCCAACTAATGCGTGTGTGTGTCTTCCTGTCAGCTTATATTTTGATTTCTTTGTGTGTGTTGCAGAGCGAGGAAAGGGGAGGCAGCGTCAGGCCATCCTGGGAGAGCATCCATCTAATGGCTACGGTACCGTCTGTCTGTCTGTCTGTCTGTCTGTCTGACTGACTGACTGTCTGTCTTCCAGCTGTGTCACCATTCTCTCTGACAGACATTCCTTCAGTGCCTCTAATCTCAGTGTATTGTCTTGGTCTCTGCAGGCCCACACTGCCCCCTGCTGCCTCTGCCTGCTAACAGCAGATACAGAAGGAGCAGTGGGGAGATGCAGGACAAGATCTCCTACCCGCTGCTCCTTCCTAAGTCCTCTGCTTCCTCCTCCTTCCTGGGCCGCGGGGCCTCCAGCCCAGTTGCCATGGTGAGCAGCCTCCATCCTGCCAAGATGAACTGCAGCCACGTCTTCAACCTTTTTTGTCTCTACGGCAATGTGGAAAAGGTGTGTTCTCTCCCAACTGGACACAGAGACACATGATGTGTCCTATGTTGCAGTAAACGGAAGACAACCTCATGTCAACAGCTGACATTCTGTTTGTGTTTGCAGGTGAAGTTCATGAAGAGCGTCACCGGAACGGCGCTGGTGGAGATGGGAGATGAGTACGCTGTGGATCGAGTGGTCACTCACCTCAACAACCTCAAGGTGTTTGGCAAAAAACTCAATGTCTGGTGAGTGCTGATAAATTCAAGACCTCATCAGAGGTGGAGGTTAAGTGGAGACGTCTATAGTAAGATTTCCTCCTAGTCATGTTATCTACACCACATGACGGTAGATTATAACATTCACAGTATACAGAGGAGGAACTTTCTGGTCTGACTGACAACCATCTTCATTCTGTTTATGTCTGTCACCTCTCAGCGTGTCCAAGCAGCAGGCTGTGATTCCCAGTCAGGTGTTTGAGCTCCCTGACGGCAGCAGCAGCTACCAGGACTTCAGTCTGACCAGAAACAATCGCTTCAGCAATGCACAGAGCAGCAGGAACATCATCCAGCCGCCCGCTGCCGTCCTGCACTTCTACAATGCCCCGCCCACCCTCAGCCAACACCAGCTGCGCGAGGTGAGGTCACACCTAACGGAGGATGACTGGTTTAAGTTGAGTTTGAAGGAGCTGAATGACTGAGAGAGATTTATAAAGAGGTCTAAGCGGAGAAGATGCACATTTACATTGACCAGGATGCTTCGAACCTAAGGGGGGAGCAGAGACAGGGAGAAAACATCTCCCATGAAACTGAGGGTGTTCCTGCTCACTGGATGACAGGATAAACCCGACTGTGCAACTACAGCAATGAATTTGTTGCTCTGATCAACACTGTTGCCCTTTTTCTCTATTTTTATGCCTCCGCGCCAGTGTTAGCCAGGGCCGGAGGCATTATGTTTTTGGGTTGTCCAACTGTCCGTCTGGATTTCTTGTGAACGTGATACCTCAAGAACGTTTTTAGAGATTTTCTTCAAACTGTGCACAAATTTCCACTGTGACTCAAGGATGAACGGATTAGATTTTGGGGATCATAGGTCAAAGGTCAAGGTCACTGTGACATCACGTTTGTCTGGGCCATGTTTGAGAACATAATATCACGGAAACGCCTTGAGGTAGATTCTTCAAATTTGGTACAAAGGTCCACTTGGACTCAAGGATTAGATTTGGAGGTTTAAATTTTGGAGGTCAAAGGGCAAGGTCACTGCAGCCAGATGTTTATACTTAGCTTGTAAATATTTCAGGAACGCGAGGACGGAATTTGTTCCAGTTTGATACAAAGGTCCAGTGTTCAGGGATAAATACAGAGTGGTTTGTGTGGTTGTCTTATCTT
>JAPZDX010000019.1:795996-811312 GCA_029783625.1 Naso annulatus | reverse complement strand
GCAAAGTGAAGTGAGTCGAGTCAAAGAGCTTCAGGAGAAGCTGGAGCAGGAGATCGCTGAGCTGAAGAGGAGAGACGCTGAGCTGGAGCAGCTCTCTCACACGGAGGATCACACCCAGTTTCTCCTGAAGTTCCTCTCACTGCCACCTCTCAGTGATTCTTCACACTCATCCAGCATCCATATCCGTCCTCTGAGACACTTTGAGGACGTGACAGCAGCTGTGTCAGAGCTTACAAATAAACTACAGGATTTTCTGACAGAGAAATGGACCGACATCTCACTGGCAGTGATAGAAGTGGATGTTTTATTGGTGCCACCACACCCCAAGACCAGAGCTGACTTTCTACAATATGCGTCTGAAATCACGCTGGATCCAAACACAGCATACAGACACCTGTTACTGTTTGACGGTTACAGAAAAGCAACAAGAACAAGAGGATTACAGATAAAACGGAGTCATCCCGACAGATTCGATGTATTTGAGCAGGTCCTGAGTGGAGACAGTCTGACTGGACGCTGTTACTGGGAGGTGGAGTGGAGCGGGGAGTCTTATGGAGTTGACATTGCAGTCGCATACAGAAACATGGCCGGAGAGGGGAACTCATCTGAATGTAGATTTGGAGGAAATGACAAGTCTTGGTCATTATGTTGTGACAGAAACAGTTATAAGTTTTGCCACAACAACGTCTCAACTCCCGTCAACGGTCCTCACTCCTCCAGAGTCGGAGTGTATCTGGATCACCCCGCAGGTATTCTGTCCTTCTACAGCATCTCTGAAACCATGAAAGTCCTCCACAGAGTGCAGACCACACTCACTCAGCCTCTCTACGCTGGACTCTATATACCTTACAAAAACACAGCTGAGCTGTGTAAACTGAAATAGAAGTATTTGAGGAACTGTTGCTTCATTTCTTCAGTTGTTTTGCCTCCATGTTTATGGATGCAGTTCCTTCAAATATTTAGCGGGTTGTGTCTTTAGTAAGTCGACATGTAATAAGCCGGATATTGCAGAGCAAGCGGGTCATTATGGAGAAAAAAACGTTTGCGTCAGTGTCCTGCATCACATTGTCGGGGTTTATTTCTCTTTAGTGAACAGCTCGCTCTCCATGATCCCTTACATGTGTGAGTGCCTGTAGGGGGCGCTCCTCCCTGTGTGTGTGTAGCTGTGGAGGCTCTCACTGCTGAACTGATATTTCTCTGCATGAAAATGTCAAAACTTGTCTATCTCTTAATGTTGGTTGAATGTTTGTGTTCTGAGTCTTCGGAGAAAAAGCGGCAGACCTTCCTCTATCATCGATGTTCTGTTTTCAGCACTTTGTAAAGACTCTGCAGTGACATTTACTTTGATTTGTTTGGCTAAACAAATGTTGTTGTATAAATCCATGTACAAATGAGGATCAGTGAGGTGTTATTAAGCTGTATTCCTGACATTAATAAAGGACATGACTGATTATTTTCTTGTACTCAGCTGAGATTCTGTTAAAACTAGCTGATCGTGTGGATGAACTCAACAAAAAGTCACTGAACAAAATTTACTGATGGGATGTAAACAAACTGAATGTGAACAAAGTGTTTTCTTCTTGTCTTCATTCACAAAGCAGACAGAGAAAATATGAAAAATTAGAAAATATGAGTTCATGTGTAAACGTGTTGAACCGGAGCAAAGTTTGACACATCCTGTTACTGATCTGCCTACTGAACTTCTCTGTAGAAAAGGTGTGCATGAAGCCCAGCACTCATACAGTAACACTGCACACACTTACAGCAACAACTAATTCCAGTTTGAGTATAATAAGAATAATGACCATCTCAGTGATCAACTGATCACAATTTCAATTCTTTTTGTTTTATTGTGGCAGACGAAAGCTTAAAATCAGCTTCAGCATGTTTGTGTTCACGCACATAAACTTTATGTAAACGAATTTTACTTCAATAAACTTCAGTTTTTCGTGCAAACTTCACATTAAGATACTGACAGTGACTCTGTAAACACTTTCAACCCTGATTTTCATAGTTTTGAAGTGATTGTGCTCATGTGTTATCATGAGACAGAGCAGAATGCAACAGAGCTGTGGAACCACTAGGTGGCAGCAGCATACAAAGAGACTGCAAATCAAATTTATTTACTGAATGAAGAAAACATGTTCCGACCACTGATTGACCCATACTGCAATACTCAAGTACTGCTCTGCAGTGATAGAGTAAAAGTACCTTGAATTTGTACCTTGAGTCATTAATTTTCATGCCTCTTTCACTTTCTACTACACACTTTTTACCAAGTACATTTATCTGACAGTTTCTTCACAAATTAATATTTTGCACAATAATATCTGCCCTCTGAATGATGTGAATGTGTTTGTAATCACATGGAGCTTCGGACTGTTGGTTGGAAAAAACAAACATGGTGAAGGCGTCACTTTGGGCTCTGGCTCATTGTGACGACATTTCTCGCTATTTTCACAGTTTTAACAAAGCAAACAATCAATGGACTGACAGAGAAAATAATCATTACAATCAGCAGATTTATCCAGAATTAAAAGAATCATTAATTTCAGTCCAATACAAAATAGTTCAAAATGAACTCCCGCTCGACAAACTCCAACAGGAAAATGCTGCTGTGACATAAATGCAGGAGTCACAATAATCTCTTGAAATCACAGTGAACACTCACAGAGGACACTGACTCACCTGAATACTTTTACTCTGATTACTTTAGGTGCTTTTTACTGATTTTACTTAGGCCTTCTTCTACTGAAGTAACGTTTTCCTTTTACTCTGTACATCCACTTTCACTAACAGGAAAGTGCAGGAGACTTTTTCAAACAGATAAGCTCTTGAACCTGACTTCGGCTCAGTGGAAGATCTCTTCAGCTAAAACAGGAAACAGGAAGCCCCTGCTGTTAGTTACAGCTGATTCATTATTAAAAAATCTTACAAAATAAAATACTTCCGGGTGAAACAAATATAAGATCCCCACGGTGTGGCTGATTCCAGTGGAAGCAAGTGGCTGAGGATGCTGGGATATTTTTAGGATGACGATGATGAAGATATGGATGACGGGGAGGAGGAGCTCTGACGTCATAGTTCTTTTTGTTTTTTGTTTTTTTAAAGCTCTGCAGTGCTGCTGTTTGACCTGAGAAACCACCGGAAGCTGCGGGAAACATCTTTACTTTCACACTTTACTCTTGTTTCTCCTCCTCGCCTCCCTCCCTTTCTCTCTCTTTGTCTCCATGCGGGTCTCCCTCCCGCACCGACACAAACACCGGGCCTTCCTGTAGCCGCCGCCCCGGCCTGCCTCTCCCTCCAGCCGGCAGAGCCTCCCAGCTGAGCCCCGCTGAGGTGGCCTGATTCCCGGGGAGAGATGCTGTAGAGAGCCGGCGGAGGAGATGCTTCTTCGTGACTGAAGGGAGCAGAAAGCAGCGGCGGAAAGCAGGAAGATGTCCGGCAGGATGCCTCTGACCCCGGTGAGCGAGAGAGAGTCCGAACAGGTCAGTCTGCTTCAATCCTGCTCTGCTTCGATTATTGATTATTGATGGAGTTTATTTTTCTACTAATCCAGTTGTTTTCATTCCTGGGGGACGTTAGTGAGTTTTGTTTTGTTTACTTATCAATTATTCTTAAACAGGCTACATTTAAACCTGTGCTTCATTAAGTTAAATCATGATTTGAGCTGTTGTCCATGGAGTTTTATTGTGAAAGTAATGTCAATTATAAATTATTCACGGAGTTTATTTTGACATCGAGGACTTTTGTTGTTTATGGTGTTACTGAGAAAGTTTTGTTACTTTTGAACATTGATGGAGGTGTAAGTGTGGCATTTTGAACGCAGTCTAGCTGTTCTGGTGAAAACAGGCTGGTTAAGCAGGTCAGTGCCTTGCTCAGAGGGACCGTGGCAGCAAACTCATACTGCTAAACATTCCACTTCATGAGGTTACATGTCTTGGAGAATCAGTGCACCCAAAAGGTCTATATTTTTTCACTGACAGGTGCTGAGCCAGGGTTACCTGATGGGGGTAAAAAGGAGGCGTGGCCTTGAATGAGCCCCTATATTTCCAACTTTCTGTGAGAAAGTTGTCAGTTTTAAAAAAAAAAATCAAAACTGATGCAGCCAAGCAGAGGCACTATCTTTTTTATTTAACTTAATATTCTTATCCCTTGTCAAATCCTGACTTTCTTGACAAATCCTGTCAAAGGAAGTGTTGCATTACCCACAATCCAAGACTTCTTCTGACAGTTGGGTGAGTTATACTTAGTCGTGGCTGATGTAGCCTGCAGTAGAGATGAGGAGCAGCTACACAGATAAGGTTGCATCACTTTCTGCTGACACACACTGTTTCTGTTTCAGACTCGTAGTCTGATGCTGACTCAAGTGACATCACGTGAGGTCACTGAGTGACGTTCTTTAAGTGTTTGTTGCTCTGCAGTATTTTTCAAACAAAAATCAAATGAATCAAATTCAGTTAAAGTCAGACTATTAAAGTAATTGGAACACAGTTGACAGGGACACATCAGAGTATTTAAAAAAAGATCAGAGACGACATGTCTTTGAGGCGTCTGGATGATACACAGAGACACTGGACAGATTTCACCAGAACTACTTGCTACAGAAAAATAGTCCCAGTAAAAATCATTGAAAGTGTATTTTGGACTTTCTTAAATAAAAGTGCACTGGTCATATGTCACTGTTCACCAGTCGAGGCTCACAAGTGTTTCTGATTCAGGTCAGTTTATCCTCTTTTACCTCATTTGTTACTAAAAAATTTAAGCAAAGATGATCCAGAGCACTCTTATGTCCTGGTGGCCCAAAACTACCCATAATGCGTTCTGCACCTGGTTTGGTTTTACACACCTGAGTGAATATCGGGCAGTTTTCGAATTAGCATACTTGTGTAGCAGTACATACTGATTTTACCACAATCTAGTATGCTGTATGTAAACACAAGCAAAATCTGCAGTATGGCACAAAAAAATTCACAGCTGTATCCTGATTCCAAGAATATCTCCAGTATGCATCTGATCAGTCTACCTCACCTACTGTTTCCCACAATGCAATGTGCTGCAACGTCAAAACCAGATTGGGCACTTGTTGATTAAATTTAATGGAAAAAAAGAAAAAAGAATCTCATTGTTGCTGCTGGTTTGTGCAGAATGTATTCTTGGTAACCTGCAAGTGTACTGCAGTGTAAACGGATGGCATACTGATCTTTCCTTCAGTATGCAGTATGTAGTGCATACAGTATGCAGCATATAGTATGTAGTAAGTGGTTCTTAAAACAGCCTTAGCCTCAGACTTAAGCCGAGGACTTGCCGGTCCAGCTCTGGAGTAGCTTCGGCCTCAGAGACTGCTCACTGCTCAGCCAATGGGAGGAGCTTTGCCCAGTCAAGCTCCGCCTCCTGCCCCACCCCACCTCACCTGCTGGCATCATTTGTAAAGATGCTGGACAGATTCTGACCAAGAGCAACCTCCAATCCAAAATCAGAGTGTAAAATGATTTTGGTTAGTGTCAGTATTTCTATTTTAGTCTACACACTTTGTACTCTTTACTGCATTACTTTCGTCTACTAACTGTGGTTACTTGCATATTCTGATTAAGAATGCCAAATATAATAAATTACTAAATAAAGATGTTCTAAAACCATTTTTTTCTTTCCTGATACCTACTCCGATTGCCAAACTTTGGTAGCGGCCGATACTGCGTACTGATCCAGCACCAGTGCATAAAAATAACAATTCCTTTAAAACGTAAGGTGCAATCATAATTTAGCCAAATAAAAAGATTCAAATAAAACTGCATATAACAGGGGTGCAACAGCAATTTATAAAATCTATGAAAATCTAATTTCTTACACTACACTAACTAAGCTAACTGGGAGGCAGTTGGGTACTGTTTAGTGGCTAATAAATCAAATGGTATCAGATCGGTGCTAAGACTGGTACTCATAGATACTGATACCAGCGTTTTCAGTGATATTAGAGACGTGTTCTGATACTGGTATCGGTACAACCCTATTACTAAATCCTGATATTATCTTAAAAATGCAACCATAATTTAAATAATATTTTGAAATAAGCCATTCTGTATAAAGAGCATTTTTACTTTTGGTTCTTTATGTGTGTTTGATATGAAAAATTTTACTTCAGTGTACTGAGTGCAGCATTTTCTTTTGTAGTATTTCTGCAGTGTGGTGCAACTATTTTTACTGGGGTAGAAGATGTGAGTATTTCTTTCTCTGCTGCTGGAGATAGAGTCGCACACCAGAGCTCCAGGTGTTAGCACGTAGCTAACAGCTGCTGTCTGACGAGTTTGAGTGTGTCTCTCCAGACTGAGGGCGTCTTCAGTCTCTCTGGATTGAACTTTGTTCACTTGAGGAACCCGATGATGGAACAAGCAGAAGTCAGAGAATGAAGTTCGTCTAAGCAGCAAACGGCTTCTGTGTTTTCTCACTCGTGTTGTCTGTCAGCACTAAGAATGTTGTGATGTTTTGTGAGCGTTTGAGGCTCATGTGACCTCTGAATGTTGGGAACACTCAAAGGAATGCTGGGTAAACGCCGCCTCCATATTGTCATGCTAATGCAGGAATGCTCGTTCTCAGGCTCCTCTGGGTTCTTTCTGCAGGTGCTCGTCTCCCTACGGTCATGTCTTAATGTGTCTCCATCTTAGCCAATGAACAGATTGCGCAAGATATTGACAGCATGATTGCTTTCTGCATTTTTTAATCTGCTCAATCCTCACTTGATAAACTGATGAAAATCAGAAGAACTGATCACAACCTGTGAAATAAATCACAAGCTGACATCTGAAAATGTCTTGCTTTATCAAAACCCAAACATGTACGACGATGTATCAGTTTTTTAGCTGCAGATTTCCCAGTTTTCTGTCAATGAACTCATCGGTTAATCGTCACACTAGTGAGGTTCTCTTAATTGATAAACATCCAGAACTAGATGTAAGTTATTATTCACAGTATTATGATATAAATTCCATCATGTCTCCAATCGGTTCTGTCGGACAAACAGCAGCGACAGGCGGCTCCTGCTGTCTGTTTGCTTTTGATTCTTCCCAGAATGCACTGTGGTGTTTGATATCTGGAGCAATGCGAGGTCTTTCTGAGTCATATGTAAAATCCTAAAATGTGACTCAACAACCCTTCATGTGAGTCAAGTCAGTTTTTATTTATACGGCCCACAGAGGGCTTCAGCACCTTCAGTCCTCAGACCCTCGACTCAGACCAGAGGAGGAGCAGAGGAGGTTTCTTCTACACGTCAGACAGGAAACAGACACAGAATACATCAGCATAAATTCACAATCTGCACACATTTCATTGACAGAGGTGCACACGTCTGTAATAAACATATACACATGTTTCAAGAACTTGAATCACATGACCCCCTCTCAACCAGGGAGACCTGGAAGGAGAACTGGCCCCACAACGATCTGTGTGAACCCCCCCGCCTCCCTGCCTGGTGTGACCTCTGACCCGGTCACTGTGTCATGTGCAGTCCATCACAGTGTGAGTATGAAGCCGGTCTGCTCACAGAGACACTGAGATTCTCCTCAGGGATGAATCGCTGTGAAATCGGCTGCTGGAGGCTCTTAAATGTCACCATGGCAATGGATAAGCTTACTATGGGATTCCCCCTCCACCCACCCACCCAATAATAAGGCTGAGGCGACCTTCACCCTGCTGAAGAGATGCTGACATGCTGTGTGTGTGTGTTTTTGTTTTTCTACATATGTGGGGTCTGGATTTTCACTCAGTGTGAGTGGGGACAAAATCCTAATTTAAGTCTATGGGTAAGGTATGAATTGATGTTAGGGGGGTGTACTCTTGTGATATTTATGTTGAATTTAAACAAGAGTTTATGCTAGAGAAGTTTTTACTGTTTGAAAACCAAAAGTACAGGCAAGCTGTCTGTAATTGTAGAGTGAATAGCACCAGAATTCCTCAGGTCATTGGAATATATGACGGGTCAGATGGAAAACAGAGGATTTGTGACCTCTGTGATGACAGTATTTTTGGAGATGAGTATCATGTACTGTTTGAATGTAAGAATGTGAATTTGATGAACTGTAGAGAAAGGTACCTGCTAAAGTATTGTGTGACCCGACCATCTATGTTTAGCCTAAATTAATTTTGTTATAACAGTCAGATAAGCCAAAGGTTATTAGTTAACTAGGTTCCTTTCTGAAGAATGTTCTCCTGTTAAAGTAACTATTACTGCATCCTGACCAAGCCGCACGCTATCGCTATGTTTTGTTAATGTTGTATGTACTGTTTGTGCTCTACACCGTATTATTATGGTTAAGAGCCGTATAAATAAATTAAGTGAATTTTAATGGAGAGCCGGAGAGTCCAAACAGACAAACGTAGCATAGCATCTTAGCTATATGTCACAGTTAAACCTTCTCTGTCAGAGTATGAACTCCACAACAGAGATGGAGTTTACATATTATAAGTTTTCAATGAACTAAAAACTTTTTGTCCTGTTAGCAACAAGAAGAGTCAGTTTGCTTATGGTTGATAACAAGGAAGGCTAGCTGTTATAACTTATCCTCTCTTCAGTAAGTCCTGAACGTAATGAACATTCCTGAGAATAAAATGTCAGAAATAAACACACAACTACAGAGAGAGTTGTATGTGTGTATATGTTCTGTATCTGTTGTAATTGTGCTTTGGCAACACGTGTAAAATGTCAATAAAGGTTTGAAATCGAATTGAGAAAAGAAAGAAGATAATGTGACTGCTAGCTTAACCCAGCTGGCTAGCATGTTAGCTGCTAGCTCTCCAGCTTCTACACAAAACCACCAAGCCGATCCGGTGTGAGTATCACCTGGTTCAGCGTGTTGAGTGTCTGCGGGGCGGTGGTGTGATGTCATGGCGTAACAGTAGAGGTGTTTGTCTCGAGCAGGTTCAGACGCTGTCGGACTGGTTTCTGTCTGCTCCGGTTCCTCTGAACATGTTTCCCTCCATTGTTATTGTCCTGCACTGAAACCATAAAGGGAGTCCCGCAGCTATAATGATAAATGACGAATAATCAAAGATTAAAAATGTTAGTCAGAGACTTTTTGGTGGATTTAGTTTCTTTGGACAGAGCCAGGCCAGCTGTTTCCCTTTGTCAGTCTATGCTAAGCTAAGCTTCAAGGCATAGATTTAGTGTGGAATAAATCTTAATGCGGGACTCTCAGAGAGAACGTAAACATGCTGGTTTTCAAACATGTTAATCTGTTCTGTAGTAAACGTCATCAGCTGTGTTTCTTTCGGTTCTCTCGGATTTCTGACACAGATGAACCTCAACAACATGACACTCACTGTCTCTCTGCTGTCTGTATCTGTGATCCAGTCACATAGAAAGCATCATGTGTCATGTCAGTTTTTTTAAATACTTACTTTTTATTTGTTTTAGTTAAACTGCAGCAGTGTTGGGATTTGGGCCCTTCAACAGTAGGATGAGAATCATCTGTGCTCTGCTCAGCAGCAGCAGCAGCTCCTTTGGTGATGACCTTGACTTCCTGCAGCTCCACTGCAGGCGAGGATCCAGTTTCAAACCTGAGTATAACCGAAAGTGGCTCTTGGGTTATATATCCGTGTTTAGCTTTGTGTTTTAGTGTCAGCACACCACTTAACATTCGGCAAGTCTACATAATGAGTCTACATAATGAAAATGTTCATTGCAAATCTGTGTGTGTGTGTCTCTTTCAGCCTAAGACGTCAGACAGCCTCCATGAGCCGCCGGCCCCGCCCACCAAATCCTCGAGCCGTCACAGTGTGCCGCCATGTCGCGGCTCCGTGACGCCCGTCGCAGACGAGCAGCCGCACGTTGGCAACTACCGCCTGCTGAAGACCATCGGCAAGGGCAACTTCGCCAAAGTCAAACTGGCCAGACACACGCTGACTGGCCGGGAGGTGAGAACGCCGCGCGGAGTTTAGACTCCTCAGCACAGAACACACGCAGGAAGTGATGCAGAGGGACAGACGGGACGCAAAGACACTGTGTGAGGTGACAGGGACAGGTGTGTGCAGGTGTAAACAACAGGAAGTTAGTTATAGTGACTGCTGAGCTGTCTGCTCACAAACACAGCCAGCAGGAGGAGCTGCAGTTGTAACTGGGTCTCATCGGAACACCCAGACATGACACATGACATCCATAGATTCACTGTGACATGTTATCGATGCTCATTACCTCAGGGGATAAATATGTTGACAAATAATTTGTTATAAAAGGTTGGCAATATTTATGTATTTAAATTTATGATTAGGGGCGTGTCCAGAGGAGGGGCCTGGGGTTTGCACTGCCTGGCAAGGGGCGGGACCTCAGGTTGAACTGTTTGTATTTTGAAGCTTGACGATTCTTTTGTTTGTAAACTAAATTTGAAGATACAAAAAAGACTCAAAGAATAAAGTATAAAAGCGCTTATGGAAGCTCTATAATAAAGATCATAGTGGAATTTTACCAATTAAAGTAGAAATGAGAAATAGTAAATTAATTCTATTCCAACAAATGTGTGTGTTTGTGCGCACACATGTAATTCATGCAGCCCCTGCGTGAGTCAGCGCCCCCAGTCAAAAGAATCTGGACACACCCCGGTTTTGATGACAGAAGCTGGGATGTAATCCAGTCAAAAAACCATTTTCGTCGAACGAACATCTGACTGTCATAAATACATGAATCTTATTTTGAGCAAAGAGCAGAACCCTCCAACCTGTGATGGTGACAGAAACTAAATCTTTTAAACTGATTTCCTTCAGCAGCTCCTTTTAGCTCACATTCGGAATTAATCACATGACCCGGCAGCCTGAGACGCTTTCATCTCATCGCTCAGAATGTGAAGTCTGTTTGAAATCACTTGCAGCGGCTGCAGGATGAATTATTGATGCTGCCGACGTGAGCAGCCCACAGCTGATTGGTCCGAAGATCAGAGTGTGTGTGTGTGTGTGTGTGTGTATATGACTTTTTTTTTTTTTTTGGCTGCTTTTTTTTGAGACTCATTCTCTGAGGGGAACCGTCCAATCGGCTGCTTTGTTTCTCTCTCTGGAGCAGCTTTCTGTGCTCTGCTTGTTTAAATTAATTCAGCTGATCTCGTGTGTTTTAATTCTGATCTCTCTGATCATCTTGAAACTCAGCGTTTCTCTGTAGAACACTTCATACTTTCTCTGCAGTCAGTTGTCACTAAATTCTTCTGTGCATTTACCTCAGTGTTTTCAGTTTTACATTATTTCTATGCAGCTCAGGTGTATTCTGTTCGTGTATGACGGCACCAAAAAGTGCATCATATAAAAATCAATCAGTAAGCTACATAAATATTCACTCACAGATCAATGTGTTACAAATAAATTAGATAAAGGCTGTAAAAGTATCTGAGCAGCGCTTTAATTTATTTAGGAAAGTGGTGACTCAGTGTTATTTCTGCATCATTTCATCAGGAAGTCTCTTTGTGTTTACAGGAAGCCTCAGCAGCAATAAAACACAAACCGTCATGTGATCATGTATCGTGATGCAACGTTGTTTTGCAGTTAACGTGTTTGTTTGTTTTTTTAAACGTTTTTTTAAAGCAGTGTTTGTTTCTGAACATTTTGGATTTCAAAATACGTAAAATCAACGTCATGTAAACTTCCCACAAAAACAAAAGATTCGTAATCCAGTGACCGAGCAGAACAGAACATGCCTCATTTACTCCATGAATAAAACATTGTCATATCTGCTTCATGAAGACGTCGTGTCAGAAAGTCACTTTCAGCCACGTTATGTGATCGGAGTTTCCTCAGTTGTCATGGAGACGATCGAGTTTGGACTTTTCGTGTAAACATTCAGAGTTTCTGTTTACGTTCAGTGTTTGTGCTCCTGCAGGTCGCCGTCAAGATCATCGACAAAACTCAGCTGAACCCAACGAGTCTGCAGAAGGTATGCTGTCTGTCTGTCTGTCTGCGTGTCTGTCTGTTTGTCTGTTTGTCTGTGTGTCAGTCTGTCTGCCCATCTATCTGTCTCTGTCCATCTGCGTGTCTGCCATCAGTCCATCTGTGTGCTTCTCTGTCGGTCTGTCTGCCCATCTGCCTGTCTGTCTGTATGTATGCCTGTCTGTGCGTCCATTTGTCTGTCTGTCTGCCTATCTGTCTCTGTGTGCGTGTGTGTGCGCGCGCGTGTGCATGCGTGTCTGTATGCCTATCCGTCTGTCCGTCTGTCCACCTGTCTGTGTCCCTCCGTCTGTCTGTCTGTCTGCCTGCCTATCTGTCTCTGTGTGTCTGTGTGTCTGTCCGTCTGTCCCAAACTGTCTCATTCCTACAAACCTGTGACTGAAGTTTGTCTCTCTCAGCTCTTCAGGGAGGTCAGTGTGATGAAGATCCTCAACCATCCAAACATAGGTGAGTCTACTCCTCTTCCTCCTTAACATCTAAACAGTGTTTTTATGATCTGATGAGGGGAACACATTTCTTCATACAAATCAAAGATACATGAGCTCAGTGTTTGCCAACTTTAAAGTGTTGTTTGGTGTTTTTCAGTGAAGCTGTTTGAGGTGATTGAGACGGAGAAAACTCTGTACCTGGTGATGGAGTACGCCAGCGGAGGTAAGATAAGGTCACCTGTGTGTCTACCTGTCTGTCTGTCAGCAAGTAACGGCAGCTCTTCCACCTCTGACTGTCAAGATGAGCAGTGATGAATGATGGCCGTAATGAAGTCTTCCAGAGATTTTCTTTCCAATCAGAGGAGTTTGAAATATCTGCAGTGTCATCCTCACGCAAATCAAGACTTTTCTGTAAAGAGGCTCATTACTAATGTAGCAATGCTGTTTTGTTCAGGCTGCTTTGTCCATGTGATTCATTGTAAAGGTAAAACTACCAGAGAGTTGAAGCCACATCAGTGAACATGAACGAATGACGGAGGTTTTAATGATAAAAAACTACATTTGTGCATCACATTTCTGACAATTCAATCTCACTTGCTGTTAAAGTGACGTGAAGCTTTTTGGAATTTTTTCTCCAGAAGATTTGAAGGACAAACTTCTCCCCAACGTGATGTTAGAATTAGCTTTAAATTGTATCTTTCTGTCTGTATATATCTAAGATACTGGGGCTCATTCGTGAAATGTTAGTAAATCTGTGAATAGATTTGCACATAAAACACCTCGATACTAAAAACCTACTCTGAAAACATCAGTCATAAACTGAGAGTGCGCTCGCGCTACTCAGTTATTAACATACATCCCTGCTCATGAATAACCGATGATCACCATATAGGGAGGTGATTATTAGGCTACTTTGACCAGGTGCATCCTGAGAGCATGCAGGCATTACGCAAAGAAAGAGAGAGAAACCTTTCCAATGCCAACATCGAAATTATTTTCAGTGAAGGGTAGTTGAGAAAAATATTTCATTTTCCTTTGTTGGTCATGGCGTGACAGGCACTGGTAAATCAAAGACCTGGACGGAGGAAATGAATGCTGATAACTCTGTATCCTCTGTTGGATACATGCAGTGCTGCCGCAGAAACCACAGAAATTCATGCGCATTATAATAAGTGAAGATTAAAGCGAGTGTGAACCCTTGTAAATCTGAATATCTCTTAAATATATGGAGCCTTAGTAGTACAAATGTTTCAGAATTTTTGAAATCAGTCCAGTAATGCCTTTATAAACAGTGTAAATGCGATTTCATATTCCCATTTGCTCAAACCGGAAGAAAACTTGCATGTCCTACAACTACCAGAATGCACTGCCCAGGCAGCGGCAGCCTCTTCTAACTCCATACACCTCAAGTCCTCTGCGATGTATTCAGGCTCAAATGTCGTCTATGACGGATTCCACTAGAGATTCCATTACTGCAGAGTTGAAATCCTCCTCCTCCACGTAAACATACCCAACTTCTTCTGCCATGGTCTTGTTTGTATCTAAGTAACGTTAGCGTTAGGGCAGCGAGAAAGGCAATGCACAGTGGGCAAGATGGGGGATATTTGTTGTGTTCCGAGCAGAGAAATGCCGCCCCTCTCTAAATGCAGAAGTATCGAGTTGTAGTCTTGCAAGCAGATAGTGCCAGCGCACGCGTTTGATGCAAACACGTCAAAGTGCGGGTGGATTTCCAAAGAACAACCCAGGAAGAGATTATTAATCAATTAATTCACTGCATTATATCATTCATTAACCAACATGCACAAAACCATTCCACCTTAAAAGGAGTATTTGAGCATCACAGTGAATTAAACGTTGTTTTTTTTCACCAGTAATGTTCAACTTTTTGAAGAATCAGTGTGAAAAGGCAGCAATGCATCCTGTAGTTTTTTAGAGCAAGTAAAAAGGTAAAAGATCTTTTTATTTTTGGAAAAGTGCTGCAGCGGAGAGAGCTCTTTGTCAGAATTTGTATTATTATTCAACATAAGGTAAACACGTGTTAAGGCAATTTAAATAACCCGTTCACATATTTATCTATACATTAAATCTGTTCATTTCTAACTAATTTAGGTAAATGTGCTCTAGTTCTAATCTTTACTCATGTTTAAATCATGTTTTTATGAAGAGGCATTCGTGTATTGTAAACATAAGAGTATAATATAAATAAAAATATAATTTCTAATAATGACAAGTAACATTTATGTCCATTTCCTTATTTATACAAGCACTGCTAGCAGTCAGGAGCAGGTGTAGATTGTTAGTACCTACGAAAAGATCGGAGCAACTAAAATATTGATGAATGCCGAAATACATGTAAATTCCCGCTTGCCAAAAGTTTTCATACAAACTCGATCTGCTCATGTTTCATGAATGAAACGCACTGTTTTCAAGCTCCAGCTAAAATTTGAATCAAAGTTTCATGCTATTATTGCTCATCTTTTTATAACTGTGCATGTTTGAGCTACTTTTAAAACATTTCATCTATAGGAGGTTTTAAAGTCATAAATAGGGGTGTAAAGATACGTTTTAACAACGATACAATGTGTGTCACAATACATGGTTATACGATACCATACAAGAACAATATGATGCGATTCAATGACTAGAAATCGATATAGTAGGGGTTTTTTTTGAAAAATATAGAGGAAAAGAAAATTCCTATTTCTCTGTAGTGGTAGAGGAGGTAAAGCACTTTAAAAACTCGATACATGGAACTACACAAACATTCAGTTGCTGTGTGGACCGCAAACACCAACTGAAAATCTCTTGTTCTCCTGGTGCTTCCCTGCCATGATCCACCATTATCTGAAGAAATGCTGCTGACACAGGACTAGACACGTCACGGTATGATTTTATCACGGTATGATAACCTTAGGCAAAAATATCACGGTTTCACGGTATCATGCGTGAACGCCTCCACAATGTCTTATTGTACA
>JAPZDX010000019.1:779368-789764 GCA_029783625.1 Naso annulatus | reverse complement strand
CCGCTTACTTTTATTTGGTTCCGTTTTCTGCGGCAAAGCATCGACGCTAAATAATCGATGCCAAATCGTCATGTTAAACATCGCGATGAATCTCGATTCCAATGAATCTGGACCGTCTCTAATGTAAAACAGTGACTGCTGGGAGCATGTCATCCTTGGGACATTTAATGATGAGAGGTGGCGTGTACATTTTTGAATGCGCTGAGGGAAATTTGTCAGGCTCTGTGGCCATATAACAGACTGTCTGTCCATCAACACACGTCATTCAGGTGCCCAGTATCCGTGAAGCGAAGCTAAAGATACTCTGATATCCGATTTTAGCGAGCAGAGCGTCCGGACCGACTGCCTGAAACTAATCCGGGTATGTCAAAAATTGGATTTGGGCTGGCAGTCTGAACAAGGCCTTAAAGTCTCCATAACTGTTTCTCTAGCGCCCCCCACAGGACAAAATTTATGTGTTCAGCTCCAATTCAGTAATACTGAAAACAAAGACATCCTGAGGATGTTTTCATGTTGTGGCTGTGATGAACATTGTGGCCTCTCGGGGCGCTGTTGTTGTTGTCTCTGTGGGTCAGTGAAATAAAGCTAACAGATTGAATATAATGTGTGTGTGTGTGTGGGTGTTTGTGTGTTACAGAGCATAACTCGCAGGAACACATATGCGAGCGAACGGGGGAGCACTGAACGCCACTCGGCTGCTCTTTCCAACGGGAAGGACAGCAGGTAAGAGGAATTCTGGGAGATTTCTCGGATCAAATGCTGCTATTTTAAAAATCAATATTCTTCTAATGTGTCTCTGTTTAGTCTGACTGAGGTACCTGCAGTATCCCCGTCCCCATCGCCAGGGGCAACCGTGTCCTCCACACGGCCCCGTCATGTGAAGTCCATGTCAGCATCAGGACACCCCATGAAGTCCTGCCTGCCCCCCATCGACGACAACGCAGAGTTTCAGAGGTGAATCAGAGAGCTGCTACTTCACTCAACCAAAACCGTTTTAAAGTCTCCTCGCAGCAGAGGAACATTATTTTATGACTGTGTTAACGGCGTTCTCTCCTCCCACCTCAGCTCCCCCCAGCAGCCTCCGTCATCACCCTCAACCTTCAGCGTCACCAGCAGCAGCAGCACCACGCCGGACCGAACCCGCTTCCCCCGCGGTTCCTCCAGCCGCTCTACCTTCCACGGTGCACAGCTTCGAGACAGACGACCCGCCACTTACAACGGGCCGCCGGCCTCACCCAGCCTGTCACAGCATGGCGCCACATCACTGTCCTCGCCCCGCCGCGGCACCTCCACCTCCCTCATCGGCAAGATCACTTCCAAGTTTGGACGCAGGTCAGACATCATGAACTCCTGATTTTCTTTTACCAGCTGTTTAGGGGCAGTTTACACAGCGCAAGTTTATGCATCAAACCGGAAACTTTGTTGCGATTTGACCTTTCTTTTACACGACAACAGCATACTGGTGCCCCTAAAACTTCAGACTTTTAAAACCAGGTCCCACACTTTAATCTTTTCAAACCACGACCTTCTTTCTGCTTGTGTAAACTGGTGAAACAGAAAGCTTGTAAAAGTGGTGGCTAAGCTAAAGCTCATGGTAGCTTAAGTCAATGCATTCCACAGTAGCCTCTACCAAACTTCAATGAAACACTCCACAGTTCACTCAAAGCAAGATGAAAAGAGGTGAATTTGAGTGTTCGTATTATCATTTTAAAAGTGAAACGATGGCTGAATTTCTTTGTCCTGTGGCTCTGGTTGGGATTAGCAGCAACGAGAAGTAAACAACTTTGGCAGCTCTTTTGGTATTTCATTACAAAGTTACACCACCAACTACAAGCCTGGCATGCACACTAC
The DNA here is from genome assembly GCA_029783625.1 of Naso annulatus. Taxonomy (NCBI): domain Eukaryota; kingdom Metazoa; phylum Chordata; class Actinopteri; order Acanthuriformes; family Acanthuridae; genus Naso; species Naso annulatus. The sequence continues at coordinate 787,913 of JAPZDX010000019.1, read as the reverse complement.
GGCGCAATAGATTGTTTTTTTTTTTTTTAAAGGGAACGATTTTTCCATTTCCAGTTGGGCTGCTCTTGTCTAAATCTGGCTTCAGTCTAGGGAGACTTTTTTTCTCTGATCTTCTGGCTTGTTTGAAGAGGGCGGGGCTTGTTTAGAAAAATGCGATGTCATGAACTTCTGTGCACCAACTGGGGTTTTGCAAGCAACACCCACACAGTCCTGCTGAAGCAGATGAACTGACTCGTTCAGTGTTGAACTCTTCATAAAGAAGCCAGACAATGTTTTCAACTTCATTACTGCTTATTTATTCACAAATATTTAAGATTTTAGAAATATGAGCTGCAATTGAAAACCTCTGAGATTGTTTCTGTGGTGCTTGAACGAAGAACTGCAGAGATATGTTCATGTAGCCCCTGCAAGCTGTAACCTTTATGAGTCAGTATTCACTAAAAGTTTCACTGTTTGATCATCAGTACCTGAAATAAAATATCTCAGTGCTTTAAAAGGATATGCCAACTTTTTTTCTTATTTGCCTCCCTCCCCAGTCCCAGACAAGAAGATAAATGCCATTCTTTCGACTGAACGTGCAGTAACAAGGACGAGACTAATATTATCTTAGCTGAAACACTGGTAGTCAATGAGAAGTGCTAGCCTGCCTCTGCCCAAAGTCATCAGATAAACTTTCCAACAACAACAGCCCTCTGTGCTTGTTGTGACTCATTTGTTTACCATATTATGCTATTTTCATAATCAGATTAGACTCACTTTAGCACTTAATGTAAGTTAAGAATCAAATACGTGCCAGAAGTAAACTGCAGGGCGCATGCACGCAGGTAAACATCAGAAGAAGAAAAAGACGAAGAAATACCCATCTCTTCCTTTTTACTGTGTGAGATGTACACAAGAGATGAACTATGATTAGCATTTGATTCCCATTTGATTACATGGTTAATATGGACTTAAAAACTGTTGTGAAATGCAAAACAATAGAATTTTAAAAATGCGAGAAAAGTTAAATTAATTGTGATTAACTATTGAAATTCAGCAATTTTTACACTCACATTAGCACTTTGTATTTCTTCTTCTTCTTCACTCCTGTGCTGTCTACTGGTGTGCATGTGCCCTGCAGTCTACTTCTAGTACATGTTTGATTCTAACATTATGTAAAGTGCTAATCTGAGTCTAAAAATAACATAACGTGGTCCTAAAATATCAGAGATGGTTTGGATGAAAATCTAGTCGAGAGCTTGTTAGTGCACCCACTCTGATGCTGCGTGTTTGGTGTCTTTCCTCCAGGAGTTTATCAGGTGAGTCCAAAGAGGAGGGGCGGGACTCCAAGCCTCGGTCCCTGCGCTTCACCTGGAGCATGAAGACCACGTCCTCCATGGAGCCGGGGGACATGATGAAGGAGATCAGGAGGGTTCTGGACGCCAACAACTGTGACTATGAGCAGCGTGAACGCTACTTGCTGTTCTGTGTGCACGGCGACGCCCGGCAGGACAGTCTGGTACAATGGGAGATCGAGGTGTGCAAGTTGCCCCGCCTGTCACTGAATGGTGTGCGGTTTAAACGGATTTCTGGCACGTCCATCGCCTTCAAAAACATCGCCTCTAAAGTGGCCAACGAGCTCAGGCTGTAAACTGCTGCTAGTTAAATAATTGAAACACTGCGAGGAGTTCTCTCTGCTCCTCTTCTTCACATGATGACGCCCCACCAAGTGACGGTGGCCCTCTTGTGTTCAGCACAACTTCCTGCTAACTGCTGTATGACTCAGAGAAAGTACACCTTATTATACTCGACACACTATTTAATGTTATTGTTGGTTGCCAATGAAACCAAATATTAAACCAACTGAGCGCAGTTTGTGTTTTTATCGGGTGGTTAACTCAGAACAAACATGGAGGCTAATGAGGGCGAGAGCAGCAGCTCAGTTTGTTTGCTAACGTTAAAATCATCTGTCACAACCTGCTGGAGCAAGACTGTTTGTTATTACTCTTTATATGCACTTCAGATTGTAGACTGAATCTACAGGAGCTGAGAACGGCCTTGTTTGCAGCTACAGTATTTGTTTAACACCGATAACAGGATCACAAAGCTTGTTTTCCTGTGATGACAATTATAGGTAATTAGGGGAAACGACCTTTTGGCTTCCTGTGTTAAAACAATATCTGCAAATAAAGATGACCGACGCGCCTCCCTGAAATCCCGCTGCCCTTAATTATGCAGAACTTTAAGCCTTAACATAATATAAAAGCATGAGTCATATCATTATCCCTGGAATATTTGTCATTAACAAGGAAATTAGCTTCAGCAAGCAAAACTGTTTTATTTCAGGCTGACACATTTTATTTTGGCTGTCAAGGTTATTATTTTTAAAGAAGCATCCCAGTGTATTTTTGACTTGTCTCCATTAGCTGGGATCGCTCTTATCTTCTACAAATGTTTTTGTTCAAATGTGACCATGTGTTTACTTTAGGAGATGTCAGACTGCATTTTTAAACCCCATTCACTGCCATTCATGTTGAAACAGGGTATAGAAACACTATAGGACACGTGAAAGTTGCTAGCTATAGGTAATTCACCCTTCTAAAAGGAAAGGTCTGCGTTTATTTGGTCAAAAATCGCTGAGCGCGAGAGAGAAGGGGGTCGGGATCCATAGAGACCAAAGTTATTACGCCAGGAAAAATCGTTTCTTACAAATGCTGCCTCCTAGCTTGGATATCAGCATGAAGACGGATTTTGACACAGATGTTCTTTTTAAAGTGACTACAAGGAACTTTTAAGTATTTATAAAACAGTCTTATGATTCCTCTGATGATTACAAATTTCCTGTAACAGCAAATGAGACCCTTAGCTAAAAGACTGCTATTTTTATGTAGTTACTATAAATTCCCGTGATCGGGTCCAAATTCCTGCCAACTCAGATGAAACAATTTACAGCGGGCAGACTGGTGTTTCCCAGGTGTGCAATAAGTTAACCAAGTGAAAGGAGGCAGGAGGAGAGATTCCTGTACATAATTGTATTTTAGATGTTCTATGTAGTAGTTACGGCTGATACTGGGGCAGGGCCATCACAGAAAAAAAGAAAATCAACAGAAGAACAAAACAAAAGCTAAAAGGGAGAGTGACAGAGGATGGGCAAAAACCCCAATCAACCTGGGTTGGGCATTCAACAGGTGGAGACAGCTGCAGGATTTTAAAGGATTCTGAACTGATCATGAATTGGCACTCTTCCACCTGGACAGGTATGTATGTCTATTAAAATAAAAAAATATATAATATACATAAAATTACTTTGCAAGATGTGGTTGTACTTCAGTTTATGATTTATGACTGCAATTAACGCTGGTGGCCACAACAAATCCTTGCAAATGCTTTGGTCAACAGTATCTTTGTTTTTAGCAAACACCCATTTTAGTTCACACATGTATTTCAAGCAAAATGAACGATTTTCTGTCCTTGAGCAGCACATAAAAACGCAATCGACCTCCGGGTAAGGCTGGCTCAGTAATATAGTGGTTAATGCATCCTGCTGTGGATATTATGTAGTTTTTACTGCTTGGGAACGTTACTGTTGACTTGTTGTTAAGGCTATAAAAATACATGTTGTTGTAACTTAGCTGCATAAATGGTAATAGTCAAAGTTTTCTTTGCTTCACCGTATCACTATTACTAATCTTTCGTAATCACATATAAATACATTACCTCATCGCGATCTATCCTGCGGTCTCTCTTTCACTCGCTTCCAAAACAAATGCACGCATTGCCGGCACACGCTAGCAAAGATCTTCACGACATAGGCACAGGTGTCACTACCACCTTTCTTCAGAGGGGCCGCTATAATCAACAAAAACTGAAAGTTCCTTGTAGTCACTTTAACTAAAGTCACATTTTCAGCTACTTCCTGTAACGTCATTGAATATGGATAAAATCATTGAATATGGACAAAATGTAAACACCAAACACCATATCTCATGGATAAAGCTATTTTGGGAAATTGGGCGGGGTTTATGTAACACTGGCATGGCCTTTTAATATGCAGCTCTATGAGTATTGACTCACTCTTGGAGCAGCCTCTTGTGGCCTTTAGAGGAACAGCAGTTTTGGTTTTTGCCTTGGCTTAATGTTTTTTTCAGCCCTGAATTTTGCTGCCTGTCAGTCTTCCATCTTTATACAGTCACTGTGCCAGCAGGTTGATTATCTGATTATCTCAAGATAATGAAGTCATTAATGCTTTATCTCGAGATAGTAGCATTAAAAATAATTGCAGGCATGGTTGTTCATGCTTAAACATCAAATTAAAGGCTTGATGTATTTTATCTGGTAAAGGGGATTAAAGCTAATTTCCACAGGTACATTTTGCTGGGGAGATCTGATGAGTCTATAAGGTTTCCAAGCAATCTGCATATGAACAAGTCAGAAAAGGAAGGAAGCTGTGTGCAACAGCATGTTGAGGGAATATAAAGACTGACCCTGCTGCATCTAATCATGAGGTTTTTTAGACAACTTATTATTCTATATTCTTCTGTTGCAAACTGATCTCTGGAGTGCTCGTTACCAGTAAGTGAAACGTCACCTTTAACTGTTCAGTGGAACAGCCTTAGCTGGTGCGTATGTCACTGCAGTATTCCCTACATACTCATCTGTCACATCGCTCACTCTGGTGGTATAAAGTTCTTTCCGTTTGTTACCCCAACCTTGATTGTTAAAGATGGGATAGGCAGTTTTTTCTTGATGTAACTGTGCTAAAATTACCTTTCAGCATTTTGGAATTCAGGTGGCCTGAAAGAACTCTGTACATCTGCACCTCTCCTTGGCTCTGTATTCAGACCATGATGCGCCTTTTCGGCCAATCATGGGTCATTTCAGAGAGCGAGTGTTCCTATAGGCTATGCTTCTCAGTGACAGGTAATGTTGCTACAAGCTAATTGGCTATTGAAACAAGTGACGTGCCTTTAAATTCTGAAACTGGCCTCTGGCGACTTGACAAGCTGAGCTGCAGGCGACACCATCAGCTGGCTTGAGTTGAGCTGAGACAGACCAATTTACTCTGCTGCAACTTTCCCTGCAACCGTTTCATCTTGTCATGAATCTTTGGTGCAAACTGGACTAAAAAGAGGGAGCAACAACCAAACAAATTAGAGCCAGAACAAAAACATCGAGGAAAGGGTGCAGCGGAGTTTCTTTCTTGGGAGTCCCATGCTACAGCTAGCTTGAATTCCAGACGTTACCTACCCCAGACTGCTGGTTAGCTTGCTAGCCAGTTAGCCCGACCACTAGAATCATAGCTAACTAATGTCCACGGTCTGAGAACATGTTTTCAAGTCACTAAGGTTGCACCAGTTCATGTAAAGTCACTGCAGAGACATGAAGATGGCACACTGAAAACAGCTGTGTTTACAACAAGGTATTTAATGCTTATCTTCAAGTATCTTGTTAGGAAAGGTTGATGGAAACGGCAGACTTCACAAAAAATGTTTGTCATTTTCATTTTTAATTTTTTTCCCCTCTTTTTTGGTTCAGCTGACTCTTCTGTGAAAAGAAGTTACCTCTGAAGTTTGCATCTTCCTGACATTTCCAGTTGATGAGGAGAACAAAAATATTCCAGTTTCCAGTTTGCAACCTCAGCCACTTTAACTCTGTTTATTTTCAGCCATGCATGATGTGACACCGTATCGCTGTGTGTGCCCAGTTAATTTACTCCAGACTTCTATGGAAACACAACTGATTTCATTTTTTTCTTTTTAATACATTTGCTTTATTGTCTTCATTATTTTGCTGTAGGAACATGATCCTTCTGTAGCAAGTATGCAGACAGTCCAGCAGTGAAATTTGTGCCCTGACAGTAGTTTGCAGGTTGTGGTCTGTTTCAGTCTGTTTGTGAGGAGGTGTGGGAGTGTCGGCCTGGTTGTAAGAGCAAATTATGTCTTTGTTCTGTGTTATTCAGGGTTGTTCCACTCTGCGTCCTCCAATTGGCCGATCAGCTGATTTGGCAACCACGGTGTGATGTAATGTTGCCTTCCTGTAAAAGTTAAGCTGCGGGGCTGTGTTTTTTTGTTTTTTGTTTTTTTGTTTTTTTAAAATCACTGCAGTCTGCACTACTGTAGCCTAACCTGACTTCTCACATTAAAATGATTTAAAGAACTTCATTAATCATTTGTTTGTCAGTAACAAATGTCTATGAATGGAAGAATCAGAGGTCATCCCAATTAAAACTGTCTAGGCAAGACAGAAGCCAAGGCAATAATAAAGAAGGACATCAAGAAAGTTAAGAGTGGGACATACTGGATCAAGCAAAACATTATTCATAATGGGAAAGCATGAAAATGGAAGATGTGAAAGTTGAAAAAGAAAAGGAATCAGAACATGTGTATAAAGGAAAAAGAATGAAAATAAAAGGATTGAGATGTTAGGATCATATCAGACCAAAGGGTAGCGGTTATGCACCAATATGGAAGAGCTACCGCAGTTAAAGACTAGTGGGACATTTAAAACTTAACCTGTACATGTAGAGCGCAGAGAAATGCCATTAGAATGAATGAGGAGGCAACTTATGGCTAATTATTGCACTAATGTGCAGGGACACGGGGACTCTCTTCCTTCTGAAGAAGTGTTGCCAGATTGATGGGAGAATGGGAGGAGTCAGAGGGATAAGTTTGGTGGGACAGGGAACGATGCCGAAAAAGAGTATGGAGTGTTTGATCTGATAATAAGCCCCTCAGGGGTTTATTCAGTGGTGGCTCCATGGATGCTCGACTGGCCTGATGTTGACTGTATTTGTTAGAGGTCCAAAGAAAGGAAAATGCTAAAAGAGACCTAATAAGTGCATTGAACTACTATGTTACAGAAATGTATAGTGATTTCACACAGATTAACACAGATGGTGCTAAGAAACCTGACAGGATCTGACGTGGCAGTACCAGCAAAAGGAATTGGATTCAACAGAAGAACTGCAGATAGGTCAGGGGTTCACACAGTGGAGATGGTGGCACTGTTCGCAGAACTATGATTTGTAACCAAAAAAAAAACAAACAAACAACAAAAAAACTAAACTAAACAAGATAAGGTGTTGGTATTTACAGATTCAGTTTGATTCGGTTTCAGTCCTAGCAAGCTTAAGGGTTCATGAGGGTTAACTAATGAATATTTTGTTTTTAGAAAGCTGACCAGAGCTCCTGGAGGACCACCTCCTTTTACAGAGAAAAAGTTTGGTAACACTTAACTTAAAGCATGCATCTTTAATGCATTACGAACATACTTACAATGCATCTGTAGTGCTGTATAATTATTGTTATAAGCAGGGCTAACTCTAACTGTGACACTTTTACATTATGAGTGTGTTCATAATGTGTTATTTTGCATTTAAGAGACAGGCTTCATAGCAAGTGTTACCAAAACTTCTCATAGTGATCAAGTCTGTGCGAGTCAGACTGATCTCTGTAAGCACATTAACTGCATATATGGTAAAACCTATTATAAGAACCATCTAGAATAAATTTCCAATAGATATACTGCAATGCTCAATAGTCATTAGTTTTTTGATTGTTAAACAATGAAATAAAAAAAAAAAAGATTAGTTTGTATATTATAAAATAATCAGGTCATAAATTAGACATTTAAAGCTGGTAATGATGACAACATCATTCTTGTTGCATTAGTGAATCATCTCTTAACAGTTTATCAATTCATTTACTATATTAAAGGTACCGTAAGTGATTTACACATTTTGACAGCCAACACTGACGATAGTGTTTGGTTGGTAATGTGGATATTAAAGCCTCTTCGTTCTGCAGTTAATTGAAAATACATTTCTGGAATTATCTCTCCTGATTGGACAAGAGTGGGAACGGGATCCCAGAAAATGTCTTTTCTGTGTACAGCAGAGCGCAGGCCTCGTGTTACTGACAAAACACTCCATATAAGTGATGCCTGTCTGAATGTGGGGATATTTAACATTTCTGAAAAAATTTTAAGGGAAAAAAATTTAAATACCACTTACAGCACCTTTAAGTATTTGTTAATAATAATAATGGTTTTTAAACCTGGGAGATATTGTTTTTGAACATCTGTAAACATAGATAAGTCAATCAGATATTTTTCAATGGTTAATAATTAGTTTGTAAACTGTAAACTGCTATTATGAAGTTGCACCCGATGATTTTAATACCTTAATAGACTGTAAATATACACTTTTATGCTGCTCTGCCTGAGCAGGAAGGCCCAACTAAAGCCACTTCTGAGGCATTTTGTCTTTTTCTTTAATTCCTTCCTGTCTGGGGTCTTGACACTGCTGGAAGTGAAAGATGAAAAAGTTTTCCAAGGAAAAAGTTGGGTGGAGAGACATACACCCCCAGCAGGTGTCGCTCATGTCATTTATCGGTTCACTCTGCTCTGTAGTGCTCTGTAGTGCACAGATATCAATACAACCTGCTGCAAAGCTTTAACACTTAAAAACTAAAAACCAACAATCATCACGCCAGTGTCTTAATACGGAAGAGTATTAGGGCCACTAAAGAAAAAAAAAATAGAATTCTGAGAAAAAAGTCAGAATTCT
>JAPZDX010000019.1:634128-655863 GCA_029783625.1 Naso annulatus | reverse complement strand
TCTCTCTATCTATCTATCTATCTGTCTATCTATCTGTCTGTCTATCTGTCTGTCTATCTGTCTGTCCATCTGTCTGTCTGTCTATCTATCTATCTGCATCCTTCTCTCTCTCTCTCTCTCTCTCTCTCTCTCTCTCTCTCTCTCTCTCTCTCTCTATATATATATATATATATATATATATATATATATATATATTACATTTAACATACGCAGATAGCAGATATGCCCATAATAATGTAGCTATGGTCACTGGTAGAGAACAGATTTTACATCAAGCTCTATAGTGTTGCTGTATTGCTGCACAGGACTGATAGAGTGTGGCTGTGTCTGTGGTTAGCAGAAAACAGTGTTCATTTCATAGAATGTCATGTTAATAACCCTCATTTAAACGTGTTAAAAGTGCACCATGTTTGAGTATCTTTATAAATAACAGATATTTATACACACATTAACAAGTGTTCATCATCTAAATAACTGCTTTTTTGTTGTTCAAATTTTTATTTTTAAGGGAATCTTACTTTTCCTGTTGTGCAGTGCCACTGAAGTCACATTCTCTCCTTTGGATAATGGGAACCCTGAAGAGTCATGAAGGATTTTTGTAAAAACTATTTTTGTGTTTACTTACAATATTTTTGTTTCCCTCATCCAAAGGAACTGATAGTTTTTGTCCAGGTAAGTTATGATGCATGTAATGAACTCACTGCAGACACTAGACAGAAATGATGATATGACACAGCATGATGTATTTATCACTCATGACTTTACCATGTATGGTTAATGATCAGCTTACGGCTATATTTGTGGCTGACTTTATGATGCTACATGGCTATGGTGGCTTTACTGTGACTCTCCTTACTGTTCCTATTAACATCAGTCAAGACAGAATCATAAAGAAGTCATAATCACAGCAACAATCTGTCTCGATCAGCCTCGGCAGCAAGATCAAGGTTTGGACCTACATACCTGAAGCTGGTTGCAAGTCAAGATGGACCTGACCCGGACCCAAGGCTTGATGGAAAGTCTAGATCAGGTTGGGTCCTTGGATTAACTGGAAATCAGAGAGAAAGAAAGACACAACACCCTTCCACATGACCAAGACTTTACTTCACAGCTCAGTGCCCATCGACCCCCAAACATACACAACATGGGCTCCAACAAGCAGCGTAACTTTGCACCGTCGGCAGAATCCAGGCAGGTAAATGTCCTCTCATGTTTAACCCTGTTTTTCTCATGCGTAAAAATCAGGCTTAGTGCCAACACATTGGAACAAAAGGATAAAGACTTGAAATTTACACTTTGCTTGGCAAGATAAAAAATAAAGATGTCTTTATGGGAAATGATTCTATTATATACAATTCAGAGCATAAACAAAATAAAAACACCCAGAAAATAGAATGATTAAAGCATGCCCATTGTCACACCATGAGGAGGAGGGGAGCGCTGATGTACTTATCTTGTGTTCACATCAAACTCTTCTCTTTATCCAAGACCATAATAAGTACAGGATATATTTAGGAATCTTTTATCATATTATCATAGTTCCAGCATTCAAACCAGTCCAATCTGACTTTTTTTTGGTCTGATTATCCCAATAGGAAGGGGAGAACTATATGAAATAATTTAGAGGTACAGCTTTTTATACACATTGTTTTCCCTCTACAGATTCATTGTATTAGTGGTACACTTCTCCATGCAATGTGATCCAAGCAGGGTACTGCCAATAGAAGAGTAGCATAGCTGTGGACAAGCTGGGAGTACTGTGTAAGGTGAGAGTCTCTGAAACTGGACTTGGTGGAGGCCACAATTCTCAGCTCAAGAAACTTTTTAAGTTGGGGTTTGACCAGGGAGCAGCAGACTTATCCATAGCACCATGGAAGCAATGCTCCTGTACGACAGTTCGTGAAGACTACTGGAAGCCCATGAAAAGAGTTCAGTAAGATGTCCTTGCAAAATTAAAGAGGTTTGTATACATTAAATGAACTGAAGGAGGTCATTGTAACATCACAGTCTAATATGGAATCAGGTAAGAACCTTTGAGGCGTAGCTTGTCCAAAGCATGATTATACACAAACTTGTCTCAGCGATGAGTCTCTTTGTATTATCTAGCAGGCACCACCTTCTCCTTGGCATTTGGCTTCCCCTTAGTGGCAACAACTGGTTTCAGCCTGGTCTTTGTAGACATGGTGCCAGAGGAGGTCTGGGCAGTGGCTTCCTGTGAGGCGCTGCGCCGCATGGTTGTGGTAGTCCTGGGCGGTAGCATTGGGACAGTTGGGGCCCGAACCGAGAGAGGCTGCCTGGATGGACATACTCTCTGTGGGGAGGGGCTGTCAGTCCTGCAGTGGGTGGAGCTAAGGCTGCGTTGAGTTCCAAACAGCACTCTTAGGGGCATTCGAGGGCTGCCAGATGGGGTAGGGGCAGCAGAGGGACGGGGACATGAGGAGGAGGACCTGGATGAGACAGGTTTGGATTTCCGCTGAGTGCTGAGAGTACTTAGTCCAATTTTCTGATTCCTGTTGACGTAAGAATGAATTCAAAGTGTTATTTTACATATCTTTAATCAAACACCTTTAAAAATAAACTTCGTATGCGAGGAGAGAAGGAGAAGAGGAAAAAAACATACCCATTTGACAGGGATGTTGCTCCTTTGGTAGTACTGGAGTCTGGCAAGGAGAGAGGAGAAGGAGTAGCAGCAAGTCCCACTGAGAGCCTCTTGATGGGGGTGACGGGCCTAGGGATCCTGCTCTTGCACTCCTTGGAGCCTTGCTCTTCAGTTGGTTTTAGACGGGAGCTCCTCCTCGATTCATCAGAGGTATGTGTGTCCTCCTCTGAACCGGTGGTGGACAGAGTCTCAGAAGCCCTCCGACGCTCATCATCTCCAGAGGACAATGATGATGATGTCCCAGACAGCATCCTCCTCCTCATCCAGCGACCCTGCTGCTTCTGAACCAGCATGCGTGCCAAGTCTAGCTGCCTGGCCCGCTGTTGAAGCTGAATTCGAGCTGAGCGGGAGGAGGACTGTTCTGAGCCTGAGTCCTCCTCGGAGATGAGAACTGGGATTCGGCTTCGGATTCTGGACTTTAAGACAGCAGGTAGTTCTGATCCGGTGGCCTGAAGCTTAGCAGTATCTTCACTGGATGATGGTGGTTTCTCAGGCTCTTTTGACAGATCTTTATGCTCAAAAACTGGTGACTCTGAAACAGGCTCCAGAGATTGGGCCAGGATAGTCGACGGTCCATTCTCAGGATTGGGCTGTTTGTCAACTGGTGTAGTTTTGTCAGGCACGGACTCCTCTGGAGACTCTCCTGTAACTGGCGCCCCCACCTGCCCATGGGTTTCATGCTCTAGATCTGATGTCTTCATGATGGCCAAGACTTCCCGGTCACTGTCCTTGGCAGAGTGACCGTTGGAAGACATGACATTGAGGTGTGAAGTCTCTGCAATATGGACAAAAGTGCGCTCAACTTTGGTGAAGGGCGGTGATGCAGGAGCGACGGGAGTGGATGGCCTCAGATCTGACCTGAGAAGGGGTGACAAACGGCCAGTCTCGGAGGATTCCGGCTGAATTGCTTCCCCACCCAGGAGGCGGTCATTACGGGAAGTGAGGGCACATGGTGTGGCCAACTCAGCCTCCAGAACATGATCACCACCAGACGGAGACTTGCGAGTGTCTCCTGGTGAAAAGAGGACTAGGGTTTTAGAAGCGTCCTCAAGGTCAGGGTCAGCATCAGCAGCTGAGGCATGCTCCCTCTGGCCCCTCTGGTCCTCTGCCATGAGTGTTGAAGGTGCAGCATCCTGGCTACGTTCAGTGCTCTTCTGACTGGCCTCACTGTTGGACTCACTCTTTGTGACGTCGTCATCCTTTGGCCCTGGAGTTTCTGGGACTTCTTCATCAGGTGTGGCAAAGCTCCGACGCTGAGGCAAGGTCCCAGTTAGCATGACCGTAAGGAAGTCAGCTCTCTTGGCCTGGAGCTGGGGAAGGATGTGGAAATGTTCCTTCTCGTCGCTCTGGCCCTTTGTCCGATAGTCTGGGGAGGGCGGCGAGGGGGCACTCTGCTCCGTAGGTGACAACACCTGAGAACAATGCAACAACACACTTTATTCCAACTGAATCAACTCGAAATAAGACAGTATGGAGCTAACAACAAAAACATTATGGACAGACATGATACTAAAAAAGCTTTAGGTACATCAACATGCATGAACCCAAGGTCTAGCACTCTTTAGTAGTTAATAGACGATCTACGAACAATGAAAATTTATGAGAAGCAGAATAAAAAAAAAAAAGTCCATTTTTATTTAGGATGCACAATCACACACGTATCAGCACATCTGAAACTGAAAAAAATTAAAGAAAAAATAAATCCAACATCTGACAGGTTCAAAACCAATTTCATCCAGGTTTAATATTTCACATAAATTTCAAAGGCGTGGACATATACTATGGAGTATGTATTGCCTCCAGTCTCTCATGGGGCTCATTTTAATTCAGATATTTTGTTGGCTAAAATTTTGATTTCCTGTTTTGTCAAAGTGGAACCATATGTGCTCCCAGTCTGATGCCAATGTTTGAAACTTAAACACTGTTAAGTTTTGGGACACTAAGAGGAAAGTGGTGTTTGGGAGCATTATGACAAATTTAGAAGATACCTGACCATTGTGAATTCAATCATTTCATGATAAAAAAGACTCCTTCTTAATATTTTAGACAAAGCGAACATGTAGTACTTTTCAGTGCTTTTGCTAGCAGTCCCTCCTCCAGTAATAAAGACAGCAGGAAGTGATTTATTTGCCCCCCAAACCATTTTAATGTTATTTTGGTTGTACACAAGCTTTTCAAGATTGTCTAGATTACATACATTAATATAAAAGGCACAAAAAATGCATTGCAGAGTTTTTCCTTAGACAGCACGCAGTTTGATATCAGGTGATTTTCAAGTGTTTCCCTTCATAAAGATTTTACATACAGCCTGTACATACAACTAAACCCCACTAATCATGCTATTAGAGATTAACTGCAAACCTAATTACTTTCTACATTTCTGTATATATGTACACAGTTATCATTTGGATTTACAAAAAGTTTAAAATACATGCTTTACCTGTAAATTATACAAGCAGTACTGTACAATCATACTGTATAGTGATAGAAAAAAAATGTGACTGTATCATACAAGTGACAGACACTCACGGATCATCACGCTGAACTAACGCTGTGAGCTCTTCAGTCCTCTTTACTTAGACAACAGAAACATTGCTGTTGCTGCAAAAACATAACGGAGCACTCAGTATTTTTTTTATTTTTTTTACAACTCTTTCTGTCATCCTCAGAGTCACATGAGAACTGTACTTGACACAGTTTTATCCAGTACGGAGATATTCCAGGATGTTTATTTAGCTTAGCATTGCACAAAGACTGGAAGCAGTGAGTGACCTGTTAGCCTAGCACCATGACAAGAGGAAAATAAAACCAATTCCCAACAACTCCGAAGTTGTCTGATTGAAATTTCTATGTTGTTTAATAAACAGATGTAGACATGGAAAAAAATGTTGGATATGCCCTGTAAAGAATCATATGCTTCCTACAAATGTAAAGTTGAAGTTGTGTTGTGAATTCATGCACAGGAAAGGCTTTGCGTTTAAGTGGTAACCACATAAGAACAGCATTACTAGGAAATGGTAATTTGGTCGCCAAAAGATGTCTCATTCTCCTCCTGGCTTTCTATGTGGAAATGTACATTATTAATTTGTGTTGAAAAGCTACGCATAGGAACAAGAGACGAGACAACAAAGGTGACAATTTATGTCCATATTAACAACTTGTCTATACTTCTTTTGGTCCTGTAGGGGCAAATAGGGGCTCTGCCATTATGAAAATGTCAGCAAACACATCACAACTCGTGAACTCTGAGCTTTCTGATAAATTCGACCTGCGACATTGTGAATATGACTAGAGGGTGACGTTCATATGGTCTCCTCTTATAAACACAGTAAACACAACCCCATTTGAAGGCACAGATATTACCCTAGCTTAGCAGAGTCTACAACCATGTTAAAAATACCAGCCTAGCTAGATGAAAGCTAACAGTGAGCTAAAATCCACCATGAAATAACCTGAGTCTGTGTCATTAACATGTTGCATCTTGTTCATTGAAGTTTCAAAACAGAAATGTAATAATTAAAATGTTCAAGCACAGCAAGGCTAAAGACCTGAGCTCATAATCGAGTTGTTGGTTATGTTGTTGTCCTGACTCTGCTGTCAACTAAATCCAACGTACTACACAGCTGACTGCTGATTAGCTTTGTAGCTAATAAGATATATGTAGGAGCTAAGCGAGCATTTTTCCCCTGCTTAAAGTCTTTGTGCTGACAAAGCTATGCTAAACACTTCCAGGAGCTACATCGGCACACAGAGATAAAACTGATGTCACTTTATCTAAAGAAAAATACATACAAAGAGGTTTTTTTAAAAAAAACTGAATGTTCCTTTGAGAATCAGCTGTTAATTATACATGAGGTCCAAATAACAAACTGGTGATTGTGGCGCTCAGTCTAAACAAAACAAACATGGAGACAACACAGTTTTGTTCTCTACACACATTATCTGTACAATATCACCCTGTCATTCCATAAAGATCAGCACTAACATATCAATATGCAATAAAATGTATGTTTAAGAAGAGCATAATATTATTTTTTTTACATTTATATAATAGTAGCAGTGTGTGACTCATGAGGTATAAATGTTCTGTGACAGTGAAAAAGTTTGTGGAACATTTTTTCTCTGTTTCTGCTAAATTTGCACTAGTTTTGAGGAAAGTCATTGTCTTTAAAGTCGCAGTGATGTTAATGTGATGGAAACATAATTTTGTTTAATAAAATCCTTAAATAATGTTGATTCATCTGTGGATAAGAAAAGTAGCCTAATATTTAGTTTGACCACTGAACCAGTTTGCCATCACATGATGCTGCACCTCAGGACGTCAGGACAACTTTGAGGTGTAAGAAAACATATATGTTATTATTTTTAATTTTGCACTTCAATAAAGACTTGTCTGGAGTGTGCTGCCCACCTGACAAGTATTTTTGACACATGTAAAAGCTTTGAAGCCCTGGATCTTATTTTACTTGCTTTGGCAATAGTTATAAATCACAATAAATGCATGAACGCACTTGAAATACATTTGACAGCATAATGGCTTGAGGTCAAGGAAGAAGCAGGTACCAGGTGGACAGTTTCACACTGACTTGGTTGTTGCAACACTGTGCCTCTAATGACAAAATCTCTATCATAAACAATGGGAACTACGCCCAAAACAGCTAAATGAGAAAAACATCTTATATATCCAGAACTGTTGGCTCAAAAAGCACTGCATCATGCGTCATGACTTCCTCTGCTAAAAAACTAAACACTGGATGTAAATGTTCACATCTGTGCTGCATAATAAAAGATGTGATGAAGGTCTATAGATTCTCTGACCATCAGGACTGAAAAAAGCTTCAGCTGCTTCTCGTCGTGTTAAAATCAGCTGCTGTGATCCGTGAGTATCCTCTTTAATAGCCACGTGAATTATTTACAAAAATCACAGACGCTCTTCAGTCAGAGGTGTATATTTACTGTGTTTTGTTGTAATTACAGTACAGTGCTGTTTTCAGTCATTTTACAGTCAGAGGTGCATGTCGTACAAACAGTAGGCCTCATGCAAAGAGTTGCGTCAGTCAGTAAACAGTCTTCTGGTGCAAAGTACTGTCAGTGATGCTGCGGATCGTTCATAATCAGCAGGAAAAGCACTCTCTCATACAGTCTCCCCCGCCTGGTTTTTACTGACTGTTGCACTGTGCTCATGGTGACACTGGACAAAACACTGACATGTATCAGTGACAATCTTGTACGGTAGGTGAATCATTTTGCAGGCGTGCAACATAAAAGTTAGGAGTTAGCAGCTAGTCCACTTCATACATTCTCCAAGTGGTTGGAGTGTAATGCTAAGCTAAATACAAAATGGGCAGGATGTCCTGAACTCTCCATGAAGCAGCATGAAAACAAACTCCAGTCGTCTCCTCATCAGACTGGAGCTGTGATGAGCCTCAGCACAGAGGAGTGTCTCCTGGCTCAGGCTGAGCTAATGTCAATGCCTCAAGCTGAACAGAAAAGCAAGGGGTGCATATTTTGTTAATGTAGCCCTTTAACGCGCTGACAAAGCAACTGCTTTCACTGCACAAAATGGCCGTTCTAGCTGGTCTCATGCAGCTGGATTTTGGAGGTTAACCCTTAAACGCTTCACAACACGTCCAAGAGACTCTGCTTTTGAGAATGCTGTTCAAATCACATTCAGGATAACCAATCACAGAGAGCTGCTTTGGTATGATGTCAGCAGCCACCGTCTCATATCTGTTTCACAACTTGACAATCAACCATTCCAATGGCTCATTGGTCTCTCAGTAACAGAGACCATCAACCAAAAATACACCAAAAAACCACAAAAAATGTTTGAGCATTTTCCACTGAAAGCCATCATCTGTCTATTTGAAAAAAAAAAAAAACAAATAAAACCCCCCAAAAAACCAAAATGTCTCATTTGAAGTGGAAAATATCGTCCTCGATATACTGGAGAAATTTACCAGACAGGCCATTTGCACATCTTAAGATCTTCTGCTGTCAGTGCTGGGTTTAACATGAAACATAAAAACAGGAAGAATCTTCTCAAACACGTTGACTAACTGTTGGTCGCAAAAACACTCACTGCTCTTCCTGCTCTTTGATGGCTTGTGTTTCATTTTGTTGCAGATGTTTGTAAGTAAACTAATAGAGCGATCAACATGTTGCACACAGCATGTAGATGCTGATTATAAACAATAACAGTTGAATTTTGAAGATATGTTGCCTCTAAAAAGCTGAACAGACAACATTTAAAGAAGTTACCAATGTTGTCTTCTCATATTTTCCTGTTTTAGTATTTGTGCTGGTAAATTTAAAATGTTCACAGGGAAAGGAAAAACACCCACAGAGGTTTAGTAATCTCAACCGTGGCTCAAGAAGTGACTCATGGGATTGTTGTTGTTTTTCTTCAGAACAAGTTATGCAGCTGCTGAAAGAAAAGCTTAACACTGGAAGACAATGACACTTCAGATTTTCAGCTGAATCAGTTTAACGTCAAGAGAACTTTCACATATGTGGGATTTTGGATCATAATCTCGATATCCTTCAACATGTGAGCGTCTCTGACAAATCTGGCAAATTTCTGAGGAGACATCCACGCTACGTCTTCATTTAAAAACAGCGTTTTAAAACTGAAACGATCTCCGTCTAGACGAGGGTTTAGTCAGTTACAGTTGCAGAACTGAGGAAGAGAAGAGATCTAGTGTCTTAACGGGGTCTTTCTGGTTAAATAAAGAATAAAACAAAAGAAATAAAAAATAAAACAGTAAGACTTGGACCAATGACAAGATGGAAATATTACTGAGAGGAACACATACAGCGGTCATGGAGGCAGCTTGATCGGGAGACAAATGGGGAAGGACACATTGTGATAAAAGAGCCAATCAGAGAAAGTCCGTGAGTGTCTGCATCAGCTTTTCCAAAAGTCTCAGTTTCTGCTCGTTCAGACTCATTGCAACCCCGCAGATTTCAAATAAAACAAGATCAGCAGCGTTTCCAAAAGTCTCCTTTTCAGAAGTTTTAAAGAGCTGCAGTAGTGCAGACATCAGGCATAAATGCAGCAAACAAATGTGTTTCAAAACAAAGACATGGTGGTTTGGATGCAGCCTGATATGTTTTAAACATTCTTTCAACGAATCTACCATTTCGAAAAATGGAGACACCGAACATACTTCCACTAAGACCAACACATAGATGACACAGCAAAGTCCAGCTTATTTCTCAGTGGCCACATGGACTGATGCTGCATTTAAGATGCATGCCCTTATAATACACATTACTGACTGTAAGGTTATCTGTCTCATTGCTTGTAAAATGGAGAAACTGGAGCGACACCCTCTGAAAGAAACAGCCCGCTTTGCACGACTGGAGCAACGTTGGGTTTATTGGGTTTGTTCATTGCTGCTCATCATTTTTTAATCCTCCATCAGATGGATTATCTTGCATCCAGGCAGCTTTATCTTCCAATTCTTCAAAAATCAGCTTTAAATTGAAAGCCAACTCTCCATCACAGCTTATGTTGTTTTTAATTATTATGAAAATCTTTGTTATCTTAGCTCTGGAGTTAGAGCAGGTTGACCACTTATCACTTATCCTCTGGTTTTCATGTCCTTGGGCAAGATACTGAACCCCAAACTGCCTCAAAGGTTCTTCCATGGGCATGCGAGTGTGTTCTTAATGAACATGTCTTTGTACAGAAACCCTGAAAGCTGCTCTAAGGTGCTTTGAGTGGTCCTATGACTACAAAAGCACCAAATATGTGCAGTCCATTTACCATTCTGCAAGTTCCTTTTCATACAAATTAACTGAAACCAATGGCTGCCTGGTGAAAGACAATCAATTGGAAAAATGAACTGAAAACTTGTAAATCAACGCACAGTCCATTAAAATAAGTCTCTTTTTTCTTACAACATCCCACATTTCACTTATTGCATTTGAGTTTTGCATCCATACAGGAGACCCAACCTGATTCCTCTCTGGTCTAGTCAGTGATAAAGTGCAACAGTGAGGTTCAGGGGTCAGAAAATAGTGATGAAGAGGAAGCACTACGGTACCACAAACACATGACACGATGGCATGAACCAGGAGTAAGTGGATTTACACAGACTTCCTGTAAGTTTTGCCTTTTTTGTCTTTAGGTTAAATAAACAAACAACAACAACAAAAAAAGACTCCTTGATCAAAGGTGGGATCGATAACATTTGGAAATCAAGCTAGCTGTAGCATGAGACTCCTAAGGAAGCAACTTGGCTGCACCCTCCCCTCTCTGCTTTTGCTCCAGACCGCGTTTAATCTCGTTTGTTGCTCTCTCTTTTAAGTTCAGTTTGCACCAAAGATTCATAACAAGGGAAAGTTGCAGCGGTGCAAACCGGTCCGTCTCAGCTCGACTCAAGCCAGCTGAAGGTGTTAGCTGCAAGTCAGCTTGTCAAGTAGCCAGAGGCCAGTTTCAGAATTTAAAGGCACGTCACTTGTTTCAACAGCCTATCAGCTTGTAGCGACGTCACCTGTCACTAAGAAACCCAGCGTAGAGCAGCCAATAGGAACATGTGCTCTCTGAAATGACCCATGGTTGGTCAAAAATACCCCGTTATGCCTGAATACAGAGCCAAGGAGAGGTGCAGAAGTCTAGTGTTCTTTCAGACCACCTGAATTACAAAATGCTGAAAGATTATTATGGGACTTTTGCCTGATGACACTCAAGATAAATGGCCTACCTCAGCTTCTAATGGACAGATACAGAACAGGAAGCACAGGTGCCTGTATCATGGTAAAGACACAAAGTCTGGATCAATACAGAATGCCTAACGTCATGCTAGCAGCTCTGTAAGGCTGTACATAGACACAGCACTACCGCTTGCTAAATGCTACCATCAGGGTGGTAACATTCTGATGTTTAGCAGGTATACTTTTCACCACAGCCACCATCTAACGTTAGTATGTTAGCATAGTAACATTTGCTCATTACCAGCAAACACAAAGTGCAGCTGAGGCTGACGGCATTGTTATTAGTTCTGCAGGTTTTTGTTCATAAACAAAAGTATAAGACAAATTAAAATGTTGACCTGATGGTGGCGCTACAAAGAAAGTCAGAGGATCACTAAAGTGATTTGGACACACTCTAGGAATCATTACCTGTGTAACAGCTGTCAAGATATTTTACACACATACACACGACAAAAAACAAACAAACAAACAAACAAACAAAACATGTCCGCCTTATGGTGGCGCTAGAGCAACAGATGTTTTTAAAAATCTATCTCGGAAAAGATAGTGGAGGAGACGATGAGAGCATGAAGTTGTATTCTGCAGGTCCTAAAATAATAATTCAGCACCACAGCAGCTCAAACAAAAAATGCAACGACCACACGACAAACTGACATTAGACCGAAACAAAGCGGGTAGCACGATGTCTCACTTCCCATGATGCTCTATGTCATATCCAACAGTTCGACCCCTCCTACATGCTAAGAGCTCCTCAGGTCCCCAACTTATTAAAGACATTTTTGTTTTAAAAAAAAAGAAAAAAAAAGTATAGATTGAACACAGGTCGCTGATGCACTTTCCTATAACATAGTGGCCCTTAACAGCAAAATACAACATCGCATAAAATGTTTTTTGTTTTTTTTTAAACATTCAAGGAAATAATTCAGAAATTATGATGAGGGGCTAAAATTAGTGATTGCTACATTAAGCAAAAAAAAGGGTTTGTTTTTATTGTTTTTTGTGATGAACAAGTTTTCTTATTTATGCAAAAAAAAAATTTTTTTGTGTTAATTTGTTTAAAGGTACTATTCGCTAGATTCCCAACTCATCAAATACTGACGCTTTGGGTCAGGAGCTCGGCCCGCCACTGACCGAAAGCGTCAGTATTTGACAAACAGGGTTCCCCAGTTCATCAAGCACTGACGAGCTGAGAATGAGACCCAGAAATCAACTATTTCTTCAAAGTGGACCTTTAAAGTAGTTTATTTTGTAAATGTGTTGTTTGCTTTCCAGACAGAAAGTTTTTGTTGTTTTAAATATGTTTTGTGAAATGTTTATATAAAATTAATACTTTGATGTCCTTAAATTTGTTTTCTGTTACACTGTCACATTTGGACTCGTGAATTTATTTAGTGAAATGTTGTGTGTCTTTTTTATTTTGTGATTTCATGAAAAGTTGTGTTATTTGTTTGATCTTAAACCTTGTGTATTTATTTTGTTTTATTGTAGAATATTTTCACCTTAGGGGCACCGTATCTCTAAAAGAGACCCAGCACAGTAACACTTTTTGTCATAAAGGCTTCGATCAGAGATCAATGTGATGGATCATTATTACACCTTCAGAAACTTTTTCACAGAGAAAACTCACACGTCTATTCATACACAACATTTAATGAAGCTGGACTCAGAGCGAGGCGTTTCGATCACTGGTTTTGTGTCGGTGAAGACGTTGTGAATCAGTGTCGGTGTATTGCTCGGTGGACGGGATGATTGGAGAGAAACGCCAACTCCAAAGTCTTGGTGCAAAAACTAGATCGCCGGGACGACCTGCATTCCTCGACGATCACTCCTTCATTTCAGCAGGAAAAGCAGAAAAAACTAAAATAATGCACAAATACTGTAAAGCTTAACAGTCTGATAGCAGCCTCTGTTTCACCTTCCTCTTCTTCACAGAAACAAGAAGGAAATTTTCAGGTTCACATGGTTTCCTCCAGTTTGCCAGGTCTGTGGCATGTGCAACAAAAGGTTTGCAGAGAGGCTTTTCAAAGTTATTGCGTGGACAAAATTCCCCGTCATCCGCCCTTCTGTCCTCTTCCTCTGCTCCTCTTCTTGAAAAGTAGTTTGAGCTACGTGAATGTGTGTGTGTGTGCGTGTGTGTGTGAGACCTGTCTGTTTAGCAGCACAGCGGTGCTGCTGTGTGCCACAAATATGGCTTGTTGTGGTTATTATCTGGCTCTCAGTTTTATATGTGCTTGTATATGCAGAGCTGGCCTGAAGGAAACTAAGCTGTCACGGGGCCAAAACCTGCGAATTACAAAAATTTTATTAATTCGTTTTCTTCTTGCTTCTTCTTTTCATAGTTTCGGTCCCCCCTCACCAGAGAGGTTTTCAAACTTAAGAAAGGTTATTTTAGTGGCACTATAGCAAAGTCAGGGTGTAAAGTCAGGTAACTGAAAATGGGTTAATTTGTCATTTCTTTTGATGTTTTATTGAGGAAAAATTAAAAGTCTTTTAAAGATTTATAGATAGATTATATGTATGATTGTGTTAACAGTGGATAACAGTGGCAGAGTAGAGAGAACACAGAGTTCGGAGGGCAGGGGGCCAAATTCTACTCCAGGTCCAGACTCTGCATATGTGCGTTTGATATGTTTGCGTGTGTGTGAATGTGTGTGTGTGTGTGTGTGTGTGTGTGTGCGTGTGTGTGTGTTCTGAGTCCGTCTCTCAGTCCTCTCAGCTGCTGTTCTTGTTCAAGAGTTTGGCAAACATCTGCTGCAGCTGCGTCCTCGACGCGGTCAGGACTGAGTGTCTGACCCGCGGGCTGCCGGGGGTCGGCAGAGTGCCGGCATGTCGCCGCCGAGCTGAGGCAGTGGCGGCATTGATGTGGGCGGGGCTGCTCTCTGCAGAGCGGCTCCTCTGGATGAAGCTGCTTCCTGCGTGAGGATACTGCTCCGTCTCCAGGGTGGAGGAGGAGAAGACGTAGGAGGCCAGCCTCCTCAGCTGATTGGGCCGCCCTTGGTGCCTGTCCTCTTCCAACTGCAAACAGACCAATCAGAAAGAGGGAGGGAAGAAAGGTTAGCAATGGGAACCAGCTCTTCATGAATGTAAATGCTTTAATTAATGTTCTCCTACAGCTATGTTCCAACGCTCTGATTTGACCTTCTGCCCTTGTCTCCTTCCCCTGAATGACCGGACGTTAGATGAGAGAGAGCTGATTGATGCTCTCACACATCTAAAGCCTTCAGCTGATTGGTCAAAGGTTGTGGGGGTGGAGCTTGGGAAGAAAAGCTGAGGGAGTGTTGGTGTAAATCTGGCACTCTGTCTACAGTTACAGCTATCAGATGCTAGTTAGAAACTATGAAAACTGAATAGACTGTTAGCTGTGTGGGTTGCCAGATTGGTCAGACTAACATCCCTCTATCTGGAGAAATGGTGATGAAAATATTTCCCCCCACAAAGAAGCATTTTAAAGGACACAAAGTCACCAGCACGAACACTGCACATACTGTAGCTCACTAGTCTACAACAGTCTGAGCCTGGACAACTGACAGTTTGAGCTTTTGACTTTTGAAGGAAAAAATGACTTTTGGAGATGCAAAAGAAACAGGGAACACAAAAGAGAGATGGAGTCATCAAGCACACAAAACACAGACGCACGACGAAGGAGAAAAAAGAAGCAAATATGTCTGAACAGAAGGAAAAGGGAGAGGAGGAACAGAAACTGAGTGAGAGAACAGAAGTAAAGGACTATTCCTAAACTGTGCTTACCCCGAAACATCACTTTATTTCTTCTTGTGTTGTCCCAATGGCACCCTCGCTCTTTTCTCTGTCTCCTCAGGTGAGTCAAACTCGACATACTGTGTACTTTTAAAGCGATAGGTTGGGGGCAAAGGCATCAGTAGTTATGTGGAGGGAGGAAGGGGGGGTTGGAGAGGAGTAAAAAAGAGAATGGCAGTCATCGATGGTTGGCGGCGGAGAGCTCGCTCTGAGTCTAGCGGTGAGAATCAACACGAAAATAGAAGAAGATCGAGGCTAAAATATCACTAAACGGATTTGTGTGCACACGTTTCAGGAAGTACAAGGTCGTAAACGATGTTACACTGCAGATGAGTTGAAATATCATAGATAATAACGTCCAGCCTGTAAACAGCAGCCACCAAGTATGGAGGACCAAACCTGACTTATTAGTGAAAAAAACAAACAAACAAAAAAACATTATAATAATGAGCTCATGAAAAAAATCAAATGGTTACATAAATGTATAACTCAACAAAAAGGATAAAAGAAAACAAAAAATCAAAACACATGAAGAAAATCCTGCTGAAGAAATATGAGGCCTAAGGTGAAAAAAAAAAAAGTCAAATAAATGTTCAGTTCAATGATGCCGCATTCGCTTTATGTAATCAGATACGCACTCTCACACTTCCCAAAGGTTAAACACTAATTATTCTGATGACCCCTGACTTTTCCTCTAGTGCCTTCATGAGACATTTTACAAGAAATCCCCATGGACACACGGAAAAAAATTCAAAATCTAATGTCATGAAATTTCCTGATCTCATTTCTGCCCCCCAGAAGATGAAACCTTTACATTTTAATGGCTTCATGGTATTTTTACACTTTAAGTTCCACGGGTTAAAGCTGAGGTAGGCAGTTCATCTTTGGTTTTGTCCCAAAATCCCGTAATACCCTTTCAGCATTTGGCAATTCAGGTGGTCTGAAAGAACACTAGACATCTGCACCTCTCCTTGACTTTGTATTTAGACCAAGACGGGACTTTTCAGCTAATCACAGGTCATTTCAGAGAGTGAGTGTTCCTATTGGCTGCTCTATGTGTGCCTCTAAGCAACAGGTGATGTCGCTATGAGCTGATTGGCTGTTGAAACAAGTGACATGCCTTACAATCTAAAACTGGCCTCTGGCAACTTGACAAGCTGAGTTGCAGGCGACACTGTCAGCCAGTTTGAGTTGAGCTGAGATGGACCAGTTCACACCGCTGCAACTTCCCCTGCAACCGTTTTGTCTGAATTTTTTGTTGCAAACGGGACTTAAAAGAGAGAGCGAAAACTAACAAAATAAAACGCAAGGCAGAGCAAAAACAAGGAGGGGAGGGGGCAGCGGAGTTGCCTCCTTAGGAGTCTCATGCTACTGCTAGCTTAATTTCCAGATGTTGCTGACTCCAGCTTTAAAGGGATATGCCAATTTTTCCCCCCTTTTTGTTATTTGCCTCCCTCCCCAGTCCCAGACAAGAAGATACCATTCTTTCCACTGTGCACAGTAACAAGGAAAAAAACGGTCAGAGCTTACTTAGCTTAGCTCAAATACTGGTATTCAATGGAAAAAGCTAGCCTGCCTCTGCCAAAAGTCATCAGATAAACTTTCTAGTAACTCTAAATGGTCCTGTGTGCTTGTAATGACTTGTTTATTTATCACGTTATGTTATTTTTAGACATAGATTCGCACTTTATGTAGTGCATTATATATCTCTTCTGCTGCTGTTGTTTACTGGCATGCATGCGCCCTGCAGCTTACTTCTCGTACGTATTTGATTCTAAAATTACATAAAGAGTTAATCTGAGTCTAAAAATAACATAACGTGGTAAATAAACAAGTCAATCCTAGCACACAGGACTGTTTAGACTTGTTGGAAAGTTTATCTGATGACTTTAAGCGGAGGCAGGCTAGCACTTCCCATTGACTACCAGTATTTGAGCTAAGCTAATTAGCAGTGGGCAAGCTCTGCCCGTCTCTTCCTTGTTACCGCACATACAGTCGAAAGAATGGTATCTATCCTCTTGTCTGAAGCTCGGGAGGGAGGCAGTTGGCATATCCCTTTAATAACAAATACATAAATTAATATAAAAGACATATTATTAGAATGTTCATATAGTGTCTGAAATTAAACAGTGCCGCACTCAGGAAATGCTGGAAGCAATTTACGGTGTTTGTGATGTCAAGAAATGAAACTTCAAAACTTTAATTTAGTTGGGCAATTTTATACATTAAATTTTTAAATCATCTAGTTTTGTTCTTCAGTATGCTGTTTTATTTGTTTTATATCTTATTTGTCCACTTGTAAGAACCTTTTATCATATATTAAACTACACTACATGTTTTGTGTTATAATAAGTCAGAATTAGCTTTAAAAACAAATGTTAAAACATTTTTTTTTAAATTCATATAATGTATAATATTTAGGCATTTATTTCTTTTTTATTACTTTCATCTTTAAACTATGGAGGCCCAAAGGTCCTGGAAGATAATATTATAATATGCATATTATAAAATAATCCAAACACACGCACACACACATACAAATACACAACCATATGGGACTTCGGGCCTGTGCATAAATTTGCCAAAACACATAAAAATTCTGAGATGTTTGCTATTAATTTGAAAAGATTAAATGTCACTGGTGACCAAAAACAGATAAGGTCTTGTTTTTTTTGTCAGTGCTCGTCGTGTCCAGGTGATCCAGGTGTGTTCAATGATGGATAAATGTTTCTGTCGTTGTCGTCATACATTCATGTAAGTGTGATTGCAGCCTGAGTGAAGGTGTGTATTTATCACAACATTGACACACACACACACACACACATCTGATATCAAACATTCACATTACGGAGACTCGTTTCTTTTTTAGGGCTCATACATAAAAAAGCATCATTTTTACTGAGGCATCTTTGACACATTAAACATCAACAGTTTGTTTCATTTTGTTCTGTGGCCAACTGATGATGGATTCATCATCTCGACACTCTGAGAAATCTCTTCAACGTTCAAATAAAAAAACCCACACAAATCTGAACAATCCTCCTTGTATCTGATCTGAGGTCAGCGGCTGTATGTGAACAGTGTTTGGAGAGACTTTGTCACTCCTGCTACATGAGAGGAATGTTTCGTATAGGATGATTGAAAAGCCACATTTTCAGAACCAAATGTCCCCCAAAAGGCAGCAATCCCAAATTGTCCTCTCACCTCAAAGCTGATGTCGTAGATACAAACAGAGAACTTTAGCTTTAAGTCATTACACTGAGACAAACAACAGCTAAGCAGGTAGAATGTAAAGTCTGAATTAAACTGTGTTCAGACAGAACACGATTAACCTGCAAGTACACCACAAAATCTTATTGTCTTCCATCACATCGTTTGTGCTAGTAAAGCGAATACAGACAGCCTGCCAACATGTAACTGTTCAGGGGAAGGCGGGACTTGCCATTTTCTGTCAGTAACTACGGCCGATATAACCACTGCTGTATTATATCAGATGTGGAAGTCCGAGAATCGTTGCAAAACTTAATGACATTGTGTCTGTGATCATGACATCATCCGGAGGTTTATAAAGTCGTGTTGTAAGCCTCCTTGAATCCACACCCAGCAATAGTTATTTTGCCCACCATATCTGTTTCATCATCCAAACATTGAGACATCAGTGATGCTGGGAGAATCTCAAGGCTGATACAGCATGTGTGAATTTGCCTGAAAAGGTGAATATTTTCCACTCGCATGACGAGCTGACGTCAGCTAATGTGGCGTGATTTACATTGCATGTTTGAAGTCATCCGGTGTGAATTAGCGTGTATTCAAATAGAATTTTTTTTTTTGCAAAAACAAAAGTGAGCAGGTCGTGTTTTATAGCTACTTTTTGTTATTCCTGCAGCTTGAAACACAGAGAGACCTCGAAGGAGACGAGGACTGTGGGAGTATGAAGTTTAGACATGCATTTTGGACCCGACCAATCCGATCTGCTGTGGTTTGCATCACTGCGATGTGGAGTTTATTCTCTATGGAGACGCATTACAGGCTGCAGCGTGTGGTACGCAGCCAAGTCGTATCTACAGCGTACGTTTAACTCAGACATACAAATCAGGGTTAACTGTGAAAACTGAAGCTTGTGGCATTGAAATGGTACCTACCCTGAGAGAAAGCTTCAAAGCAGGAAAACAACAAACTCAAGTTGAAACTGACAACACAATCTCATGATGAACCTCTGAAATGATACAAACTGAAAAACGTGAATTTCTCTGTCAGACAGTTTGAATGAGTGCGCTTATATAAACAAAAAAGAAATCCTGCGTCATCTTGGATCTTATGACTTTTCTGTTTTGACTTTAAAAGCACTGTGTGGAGTTTTGGACCACTAAAGGCACTATGGAGTCATTTCTCTTGTGCTTGTACACATGTGATGCAGCATTCCTACTGATGGTTTCACATCATTCCAATCCATCATTCCACATCATTCCATTTTTGCAACAACAAAAACAGAAGTTTACAAACAGGGAAACAGAGGAGCTCCAATCGACAACGAGGCAAGTTTGTTCAACCGGCTTTTTAAACCTCAACACACGAGTTTTGGTGGGAATTAATATGAACAACAAATGTTCAGAGAGCAGTTTTAACAGAGAAAATGTCTCTTGACCAGGTGGGCTGAGTTGTTGTTTCAGTCCAAAATGACTCACTGTCTTCCAGCCAATCACCTGCTGAGCTTTCCATGTTTCCTCACAGGTTGAGTTTCTTAACGGCTGAAACATCCAGCAGTCCATCGTAACCATGAAACCAGACGTTGAGGCGTGCTGCACAGCTGCAGGTGCTAAGTAAGATTTTCTGCAACACTGTCACTTCTCTACATACAATTAATTCACAGTTCCCCCACACTGAACTGTTAAGAAACCTCCACACAACCAGACCTTGACTTCCCCTCACGCTGCATAATGGTGTTTATTCGTCCGATGTGGACGTTTATCTCTGAGATTCCGGGCTGTTTTTTTTGACCTGGTTTAATCAGATGCCATTCGTCCTGAACACACTCGCAGAACTGTTTGTGTGTGTGTGTGTGTGTGTGTGTGTGTGTGTCAAAGAACATGAGAAAACACAGCAGAGAAACAGAAGATGAAAACATCATCAACATCCTGACAGGAACATCATGGCCGCAGGTTGAACCATACGTGTTCTACAGCTGCTGTTTCCCATTCTCTCCTTCAGAATAAAATGATGATCCAAAGCAAAAGTCGTGAGATGGAAAAGATTTCAACGTGGCTTCAGTGACAGGGAAAAGACGGCAGCTCCGTTCACACAGCTGGACAAGTTTTTATGTATCACAGGCAGTCAAGGATACATCAAACTATTGACGGGCTCAAGGTGATAATTTAAATTACAGATCAGATTGACAAAACTGATGGAAACAAAGACCTGAACAATCAGTAAGTGTTTGTATCCAACAAAAACAAACCTGTTGTTTAGTTGTAGTTAAGTAGCAGACAATTTGATAAAAAGAATAATTCAAATTTTTGGAAATCCTCTTTTCTCTAAGAGAGTCTGATGTGCACGTGACTTGATGAGACAGTAACTATGAAGCTGCAGCTAGCAGCTGTTAGCATAGCCTAGCATAAAGACTGCAACAGCTAGCATGGCTCTGTGTCACCTCCTGGCACCTCTACAGCTACAGCTGATGAACAAGCTATTTGTAAAAATTTTAAACTATGTCTTTAGGTCCAGCCTCCTTGCTGGCTAGCTTCTGTTCCATTAGCCTCTGTGACTAATTATATTTTCTCAAAAACACTTTCTGTCATTAGCGACTTCTGAAAGTTTAAACTTTGCTCCTGAAGTTTTTTTTCTCCCCACATTTTAAAATAAATCAGGTTCTGCTGCAGAACTGGACAAAAAATATGAACAATCAAAAATTATATTCAGGGTCTAAAACTTCCATGAAGCTTTGATAGAATGCCGATGGGTAAGACTCATGGGCAATGCTTTTTCTGAATGATAACAACTTAACTGTGTTTAATTTTCATTTGAAAAACTATTGTGTTTGTGTTTTACTGTCCAGCTGTTACAGGTCAGAAACAGCAGCTTTGTATTTGAGGCTGTTGTCTTCA
This sequence comes from Naso annulatus, assembly GCA_029783625.1. Lineage (NCBI taxonomy): Eukaryota > Metazoa > Chordata > Actinopteri > Acanthuriformes > Acanthuridae > Naso > Naso annulatus. The sequence continues at coordinate 634,626 of JAPZDX010000019.1, read as the reverse complement.
ATAGATTTTGAGGTAAGGACAACTTAAGAGCTCAACATGAAGTGAGTGAGACCTTCCTGCTGTGGAGGACATGTTCTTCAAACATCACGAGGAACCACATCACCACGTCTGCCTGCTGAAAGTCAGCAGCAGAATTTCTCTTTAGCCTGAACTGAAAGCTGAATCAGGAGGATGAACAGAGAGACTGCGTGTGATGGACATCCAGCTGCAGGACGGAGCTGCCGTGGACGTGCAAACAAATTCCTGCAGGAGTCGTCTGCACGTCTTCACTGTGACATCTTTAAAGGACAATTCCAGCATGAGTCCAGATGTTCTGACAGGACTGGACTGTTGCAGCACAGAGTGTCGAAAATGTCACGGAGGATGCTTTCAGAAGACTCACTGGTTGTCAAAGGTTTCAGTTTCCTGTGCTCAGGGGACCTGCAGACTGTCAATCAGCCACAGTGAGACTGAATGGGATAGATTCTTGTTCACTTATTCTTTAATGAGATATTTACC
>JAPZDX010000019.1:425071-442206 GCA_029783625.1 Naso annulatus | reverse complement strand
GCCAATGCCAATATTAGGGAGTAAGAAAATTCTGATATCCGATCGGCCGATGTTTTATAATTAATATTTTGAATGTGGTTATCAAATACTTGTGACAAAGATACATTATGGAGGCAGGAAATCCAACAAACTTTATTCCAAACATCAGTATACTGACCAGTAAACACTTCACTTATTACCAATTAAATGATAGACTGCCCTCTGCTGGACAAACTGCATGATTCCACCATTTTAAATCACTAGTCCAAGCATTTTTTTTCCAGGCTTAAATAACAGTTTAAATATTGGCACTTATCAGAGAACATATACGCCTATAACGATATATCTGCGATAATAACGGCAAACCGATACGTCAGTCGGGCCCTACTTGTGACTTATTTCTTAGTCACATATTAATACATTACCTCATCCTGATCCATCCTGCTGTCTCTCTGTCACTCGCTTCCAAACAAATGCACGTGTTGTCGGTGTTATGCAAAGTTCTGCCTGCCTGGCACGCACTACCAAAGATCTTTAGGACACTAGGCACTTGTGTCACTATCGCTTTTGTCCAAAGGAGCCGCTAGAATCAACAAAAACTGAAAGTTCCTCAGTCACTAAAAACAGCTCAGCACTTTTTGTCTTTAACCTCTGATTAACAGGAAGTTGTCCTTGTCTTCTTCAGGTGTTGCTCTTCGTCTTCTCCATCCTAAGGAAGGTTGCCTGGGACTATGGCCGCCTGGCGCTGGTCACCGATGCCGACAGGTAAAATACCTTTAATCGTCTGTGACAGAAAATGCTTGGACACGTTTTCACGTCAGAACCACTGATCACAAGCACACCAGCTGAATCAGAGATATTTGAGCCGTTTTGTACAGTGAGAGGAAGTGGAGACGCGTCGTCCATCTTTATCTGCAGTCAAAGGTCAAAACAGTTTCTGATCTCATTTCATCATCAGTGATGTCATGCAGGTGGACCAGCGGTTCCTGTGATGGTCACATCAGTCATAAATAACTTTTTTTGATGTTTTTACTAAAGAATTTAAAGACACAAACTTTGAAAATCAGGTGTTACTCTCACAGGTCATTGCCTTCGTAGTCCGGACAGGAAATCGCAAAAACACTCACTTCCTGTTAGATCTTATCCCGACATAGTGGAATGTAATTAGACGGCTTGTTATCAGTCTGGTGATTGATGATCAGAATTTTTCCTGCCTCTGAATTATTCACTGCAGACCTTTTCCTTTTTTTTTTTTCTGCCGTCAGTCAGGCGGAAAATAACATTGATGGGTTTTTAGCGTGTGTGAATGTTACATGTGGCCCAACAGGCAGTCACACGTTCACACTCTCTGCAGATCAAAGTAATCAACGAGTTTTGTGTTTGTAATTAAAGGTGGTTCACTTCAAGAGACACTGGCCAAAAATCCAAAATACAGATTTGAGTGTTCTGAGTGTTGGAGCTCACTCTCTGTCAGGTCGCTCTGCCTTCACTTAAAAATAACGGATCAAAGTAGCACTTGACTTGTTAAGAAATGACCACATGATCAATGATCACATAATCAAGTCGGTTTTCCAGGTGATCCACTGACCTTTGAACTGCAAACTGCACCAGAAAGACCAAAGAGTATCTGTTCCTGCTGAGGGCAGAGACTAAACATTAAACTTACTTTATGTACTTACCCAGCATACATTGCTGCAAGACCTGCCCCTACTGTGCCTGTGATTGGTAAACCTTTCCAGGTGTTTACTGTGACTCTGGCACTACAAACTAAGCAGGCTCGGGGGCAGAGCAAGTCAGCAGCGACAACACAGTTTTGCTCCTTTTTACAAACTGGTGCCATAGCAAGCTCGGACCTGCGGGGGTCGCTGGCGAGCTCGCCGCCCAGCCACACTCACCGACCCAACTGTGAGCTCACTGAAGCTCTCCATGGACCAGAGATTTTATCTCCAGTTTGCTGAATATCACAGCACAACTGCTGACTAGCACGGGTTAGCATCATAGCTAACGCCTGGAAGAGTTCAGCCAATCAAAGGCAGAGTATGAGTGGGTCTTGCCTCAAGGTGTTCTGGGTAGAGGCGGGGGGCGAGTCAGTTTGGTCTCTCCCTCCTGTTGATTTGCCCTCTCTCACAGCAGCTTTTAATTTTCCTTCTGTTTCCATCCCAAAGACTGAAGAAACGTTTCAGCGACCTGGAGGAGCGCGAATAGTATGTTGCTGCTTTCTCCATGTTTGTTTTATTGCTAACATCTTCCTCCTCCTCCTCATCCTTTGGTTTCATTAACAGGGTTCTGCTCTCTGATTGGTGCACTAATAACTGCTTCTTCATTTCAGTGTGGGTTTGTTTGTGCGTGTCTGTTTGGGCGGGTATTCATGTCGGCTTGTCCGTCCTCTGGAGTCAGAATCTAGTTTAAGACCTGAACTGTTGTAGTGAAGATTTGTCTCTCATGTTATTTAATTTGATCAAACTGACTGAATTTGCATGTGTGTGACGTAATTAACACACACATGCACACAGCTCGTGGCGAGGTCCTGTAATTGTGTCAAAAGAGAACCGTAAGGCTGCAAATAAGTTATTGTCTTTATCAATACATCTGACAAATTATTTTCTTTACTAGTTGACGAATACATATTTAAATAAAATTAAAAAAAAATATTAAAAAATGGTCATCATTAATTCCTGAAGCCTGACGGAATGTATTTGGATTTCCTTTTTTGTCTGAGCAGCTGTCATAGTAAGAAACATAATGCGTTTCCTGTCAAAGACTAAGATGATAAAACTGATAATTAATAATCAAAATTGTTGCCAATTAATTCTCTGTTTATCATTTAATTGTTTCCACTTTGATGGTTTCTGGCTGTTTTGCTGTAGTGGAGGTCAAGAAGAGTGCAATAAAAAAAATTAATGACTTCATGAGATTCCTGTGTGGCAGGTGGCACCAGTTACCCCCCCCTCCCGTGTGTGTGTGTGTGTGTGTGTAGTGTTTAAAGGGTGTCTTTGGATCACTCTCTGTTGGCTAATGTGATGCTAACAGCTGTGATGCTAACACTGCTCTCCTGCACTTGTCTTCATTTTTAACGATAACTCAGCCGAAGACGAGACAGAGATAACTATGAGCCGGTGAAAAGGTAACAGGCCGTGTGTGTTTGTAGCTTGTTGTGTCGTAAACCCTGTGACGTGCTAGCAAGCTCGTTAGCTAACTCCGCAGAAAGCCCAACACACTGTCCACCAGCACGCTCACATCTGGACGCACTTCCATCCTGTTTGTGTGAAAGTTTTCAGGTCAGAGTTCAGTTTGTGAGCGTAGAAACTCGGAGAGGATTTTCGTTTTCCCTCTCAGAGTCCCTGTTGGTTGTTTGTGTTTGGTGAAAATATTTCACGTCCTGTTAGCGTCCTCTGTGTTAGTCCTGTGCTGAGTGTCTGATAGATCAAAATGTTGACGGATCCCAGGAAATAAACCCAGGAGTCCAGTCAGCTTTCAGACACAGAGGTCAAAGGTCAAAGTAGCAACAAGCTAACAGTTAGCTAACCCTTTCCTGTGTGTCTCCACAGTGTTGCCTCTGCAATGCACTCAGAGACGCCGGACCGATATGAACGCCTCACCTCCGTGTCCAGCTCCGTTGACTTTGACCAGAGAGACAACGTAAGGACACCCTTATCTTTAATCATCATCACTTTCATTATCTTCCTCTCCTGTCAGTCTCCTCAGATCCTCCTCCATTCTGTTTAGTAATCCAGAATCTGTGTGTATGTGTTTGTGTGTGTATGTGTGTAATGTTTGCGTTTTGTGGTTCTGATCTTTTTGTTTGTCATCGCAGGGCTTTTGCTCGTGGCTGACGGCTATCTTCAGAATAAAGTAAGTGTCATCTTCAAACACAGTGAGAAATCCAGTGTTAAAACCTGCAGTTCCTCTAATGGCCCCTTGAGGCTGCTCTCGGTGGGTCAGTCCTCATAGAGCCTCATATTAAAAATGTCCAGCTTTAGCAGAAATAAACGTTTACAGCCAGAGACAGAATGTGGTTTTGGTCTAAATTCCCCATTCATGACGGAGAAGAATTCTTTAACTAACTTTTTAAATTATATTAATGCTCAAAGTTGTGCATATAAAGGATGTGACTGCTTTGAGTGACAGCAACTGTCTGCTAGGCGTCACATAGTCTTTGGTAGCAATGTGAGTCATTTCCAGCTCCACCCTCTTGTCCAAATATAGTCACTTCTGGCTTCAAGAAACCAAGATAATGACAGCCATAATACCAAACTTAAGTGTTTAAACGGGAGTCCACAGACTAATGGTGACATCACAGTGATTCTGCCTCCAGTTTACAGTTGTCACATGACATACAGAACGGAGCTAAAATTCTGCTTCTTGACCTGAACCCAGTAGTTTAATTGCAAACAGGCGTGTTTCTGATGATTTTGTCGCCTAAAGCTTTGGTGTAAAGATGTGTTCAGAGGCTGTGTCCTCTCTACAGCGGCCCCGAGTTTGATTAAAAAAAATAAATAAATAAATTTAAAAAAAAATTGGACAGTTGTGTTCAAGTTTGGTTTAACCAAATGTGAAGTATTGAATAAATATATTAAATATTTAAATCTCTTTCTGAATGTGCAGCTTGTCTGCTTACATCCTTGTCTCGCAAATACATCATGTGTGTGGAACGCGGGTGGCATTAGCATACTCAGCTAACGGTCTGAGGTGGATGAAATAAAGCACGACATGTAGTGTCAGTCGTGGGTTCCAGTTCTGTGGACGTGTTTAGGTCTCAGTGTTTGGTCCAGTCAGGACTCTGTTGACTGACCGGTCCTCCTCCTCCTCCTGCAGGGATGAAGAGATCCGGGAGAAATGTGGCGAGGACGCTGTTCACTATCTGTCCTTCCAGCGTCACATAATTGGCCTGCTGGTCGTTGTCGGCGTCCTCTCTGTTGGCATCGTCCTGCCCGTCAATTTCTCTGGAGATCTGCTGGGTGAGAACAACACTGACCATGTTACACTGTCAGCAGTCAGGAGCCGTCCACAGACGTCCCAAACTTAAATTAGTGGCCCCTCAGTATAAAGAAACACAAATGAGGTGTAACTCTTCAGTATTTCAAAACAACAACAAAACAAATAGAAAAAATGATAAAAATGCAAAGTTCTGTTTCCTGGTAATTACTTTGTAATCCATGATGTGATGCTTGGTGGGATTCATGCACCAAGCCTGCTGCTCATTGGTTGGTTTGAGCTGCTTAGGTCACACTTTTCAAGTTCATTAGCTTAAAACTAGCCAGGCAGCTAGTTAACAAATAAAACAACCCAAACCTACTGGCCAGAAGATAAAGTCGACAATAAAACACTGAAGGTAAATAATAAGAAAATTACAAGTGTCATCGGACAAAGATAATATTAAAACAAGTAAAAAATAACACAAGAACTGATTGTAAGACTCCCTCCAAAATCTAAGCTAGCTGTAATAGCCTTTAACTTGCTAGTAGCCTGCATGCTAGCTAATATGCTGACTTTCTCAGATTGTGGACACCAGACAAATGAATAAAAAAACGAATAACCTCTCTGCCTTTCATATTTTATGTTAAATTTCCCCAGATTTACTGCTTGGTGCCGGTTTTCTGTAAGCGGTTAACCGTTATCACCTAACGATTATGCATTAAAAGAGAAAAAAATCCTATTTGTACATGTTTATTTATATTTTCCTCCCAGATTTTGTACTTTTAGCTGGATGATTTAGTCCCCTTTATTGTGTCTAAAATGTATTACTTTAAAATGTGTTTTTAAATATGAACTGTGTGTATTGTTGAGCCTTATCAAAGGAGAATTTCTTTCACCACTGGGACAGACAAAGTTTATCTATCTGTCTATCTGTCTTAACACAAGTAAACAGTATTATTGCATGTCAGCGTTTTTTGCTGCTGCTGAAGTTTTTTAAGCTTCAACATGATTAACACTGAAAACAACTGAAAGTTAAGGATGAGACAGAAAGAGAAATATTTTACGTAATACTGAAGTTACATCAAACCTTCATTTAAAGATGAAGTTAGATTTGTTCTCCTGTAAGGGTATCAGATAAATGCAAAATGTAACAACTTCTGGTTACATTGAAGTCCTGTAAAGATCTGATGGTAGAGGAACGTTGGATGTTCGCTCATGCTGTATTCAAACTTTTCAAACTTTAAACACCTTTGAATCATGAGAGTTCAGACTGAAACTTTGTCTCACGGTCTTCTCACCTTGTGTGTGGTTGATTTTAGTCAGAATTATCAGTAAAGATGCTTTCCTAAGCCAAGGAGCCCCCGGACCGCCTTCTAAAGAAGGTAACAGCAGTAAGAGCAGAGCTGTAGCAGCTCTGTGTCGGTGTCTGATGGTAGATGGTGTTTTTAGATCAACCTTAGATTGATTTTATTTGTTTATTTCACCAGAGTGAAGTTCTGCATTCCAAATTTTACTTGAGTAAGAGTGAAAGTGTTAACATATGAATATACTTAAAGTAGTTCTTATTTACAATGGTCCATTTTTATTCATAATATTTTTGGATTATAGTGATGTGTTACTGTGTTCATCACTTTAAAGTTGAGAACCCATTTAAACAACTTTATATACTGCTGAGCAAAAGCCGTTTCACACCGGTAGGGAACCCCCCCATCTCCCACAGTGATTTCCATATAAGGTAATGTGCGTCATGCAGCAGGTGGAGGTCACTCCCTTTGTTGAGAGATGAAAAATAACCACATTGGAAGAAGTGTGCGTCATTGTGCACCCGAGCACAGATGGAAAGCACACGACTGTCCTCCTGCCCTTGGGTGAATGTTTGGATTACATCAGCTGGAATAGATTCTCAGCGGTTAACTCTAATAACTGCATAATGTAGCAGCACAATTCCCTTTTACCTGATGGACACGTGTCCATGCGCAACTGCACATGTTTTAAAACATGTTTATTTATTTGATTACGATCACAGTACACCACATGTTTACTAAGATATGAACGTAATGTCATTAACATGATCAAAGGTGTCTGGAAAATGTGACATCATACAATACGAACAGTTTCATTGGTCAAGCGTGTTGTTTCGCACACGTGAAAGTGGTTCTGGATTTTTTTTTCTTGCTGCACGAAAAGTTCCGCCCTGCTGTGCAAGTTTCCATTATAACACATGAAATCGTTTTTTATAAATTTCTGTGCAAATAATCTGCACGGAAATTTGCATTTGGTTGTGAACCGGCTTTCCCTCATGACTCCCAAGTCAAAAATAAAGCTTGATTTCATCTTAATCAATCATATTTTGTCATCATCATTAAATTGTTGATGATATTTGAATTTTTAGTCTGAATCTGCAAGGTAATCGAATCAGCGTGGTGTTGAAGTGTGTCCCTCTGGGTAGAGTAGAAGTAGAAATGAACAGAAAGTGTTCTTGTTGTAAATAAACCATGTGAGTGTTGTTTCTGTGTTAGGCCGTGCAGTGAGCTGCACATTGACCATTATTAGCATTTAAGTGGATTTTTGTCATTTTATTTATCAGAGTGAAATAAGAACAAACAGCTGAGAGACGCTTAACATGCTCATTGAAGTTTTTAACACAGAATGCAGGTCAACAGTCAAACCTCTAACTTCTGTTTCTTCCAGAAAACAACGCGTACAGTTTCGGACGCACCACGATAGCGAACCTGAAGTCTGGGTGAGTCCATGAGGGGTCTGACATAACTGCAGTGGGTTCGTTTAGTTTAGTCCTCCGCCTGCTTCTCTGTTACAGTAGCTAGCTGATTGACCGCAGTGACAGTAGTTATAATGTTGCTCAGAACAATTAAGAGTTTGATTTTTATAGATTTACAGTAAGTGGAAATAAAAGGTTTTCTTTTGTCTTTTCAGAACAAACCTGCTGTGGCTGCACACTACGTTTGCCTTCATGTATCTGCTACTGACCGTCTACAGCATGAGGAGACACACGTCCAAGATGCACTACAAGGAGGACGACCTGGTACGAAAACACCCACGTCTGTACAAAACACACCAGAACAATGTGGTGATTTATTCACTTTGAAGTCTCTGTGGAGGCATCATCATGTCCAATGTGTATTGATGCACAGCGCAGCCGCCGCTGCGGCTGATTTCACAATAAAACTAGGGGTGTCAAACAATTAAGTTTTTTTTTAAAACCACGATTAATCGCAGAATTTCTTTAGTTAATCGCGATTAATCGATTATTGTATGTTTAAAGTTCTATCATTTTGCATTTCACAACAGTTTTTAAGTCCATATGAACAATCTAAAGTAATTCTTAACAGTATCTCTTGATTGGGAATCAAACGCCAACCAGAGTATATTTCTTGAATAAGTCTAGTGCAGTAATAAGGAGGAGACAGGCAGAGCATGTCACTGGTAATTAGCTTAGCTCAAATACTGGTAGTCAGTGGGAAGTGCTGTGCTAGCCTGTCTCCACCTAAACAACTCTAAATGGTCCTATGTGCTTCTTGTGACTTGTTTATTTACCACGTTATGTTATTTTAGACTCAGATGAGCCCTTTGTGTAGTACTTTATGTATTTCTTCTGCTGTTGCTGCTGTTTACTGGTGCGTATGTACCCTGTGGTTTACTTCTGGTATGTATTTGATTCTGAAATTACATAAAGTGCTGATGTGAGTCTGAAAATGTCATAACATGGTTAAAAAAAGTCACAGTAAGCATGCAGGACCATTTAGAGTTATTGGAAAGTTTATCTGATGACTTTATGTGGAGGCAGGCTAGCACCTCCCATTAACTACCAGTGGTTAAGCTAAGCTAATTAGCAGTGGGTGAGCTCTGCCCGTCTCTTCCTTGTTACTGCACGCACAGTTGGAAGAATGGTATCTATCTTCTGGTCTGGAACTCGGGAGGGAGGTTAATATTAAAAAGAAAATACAAACCATTCAGAAGCGTATTTTTATCTTTCTTCTGCCTGTATGAAGTTGGAAACTGTTGCAGCGGCTTGACTAAGGGTGAGTCAAAGGGACAAAACAGCAGCATGCAATTAACGCAATAAAAAAAATTTCCGCGTTAATCGCAGCCTTTTAATCAATTCCAATTGATTAAATAGCCCAAATTAAAATACATTTATTGTGAAAGTCAAACAGGAAATGCTGTGCTGGTATGAAAAGTCTCTGCATGTTGAGCTTCCTGCAGTGAATGACAGTGACAGCAGAGAGGCTCGTGCTGGTTCACAGCTCAACGAAAACGTATCTCTGTTCGATCAGGGAATGAATTTTTCCCTTTGAACAGAAAGAAGATCTGGTGTTTTAATCCCAGTTTTGTGTCTCGCAGGTGAAGCGCACTTTATTCATTAATGGCATCTCAAAATACGCAGAGGAGACTCAGATCAAACAGCACTTTGAGTAAGTTCACTGTTCTTCTTCTGCTTCCTCATCAGCTGATCCAGTTCTTCCTTACTTCACCTCAAATCTTTAAAAGTGTTTAAATGTCTGAAACATTTTAATTGAAGCTTTTGAATCAGATAAAGATCAAAAACTTTTGATCATGTTGATTTGAATTTGAAGTAAATGTCTTAGAGTTTGGTTTTTGGTTTTTTTTTGTTTTTTTGTTGAATCAAGATTTTTAATGTTTTTGTCGAACTGAGTGTAGAAAATGTTTATTATCTGAAATCTGAAATACATTTGTCTTCCTTTTAGTTCAGTCTTTGTATTTTCTTTAGTAGCCCGCAGTTATATTTCCTCTGCTTATTTTTATATTAAATATTGAACATTTATAAAATCAGATGACTATCGATTTCAATTTCATTTAATCAGAAATTAAAAGTTTTAGTTATAAATAAACCTTGATAATATTTTTCTGTTGACAGTGTGTAAACATGAGTTTCTGGTTGTTCATGTGGAAGTTGCATCAGAACAGAATGTGACTAAAAAAGAAGATATTTGCAGAATATTCACGTTTTTGAACATCTCCAGGCCGGCGTATGAGAACTGCACCGTGCTTGAGGCTCGAATCTGCTACAACGTGGCCAAACTGATGGCTCTGAACGCCGAGAGGTGAGACAGACAAGCAGGTCCCAATGCATGCAGGGACAGACTCCAGCTCTGTGTCAACTGATATGATCAACAACATTCCTAAAGAATTAAAGTCACAGAGAAATGTATGAACTTCCTCAAAGATTGTTTCTTTCATCCATGTGAAACAGCCACGTGCGCTTTGTGTGTTTGACAGGAAGAAGACTGAGCGCAGTAAGAAGTTCTTCACCGACCTGATGGCGAAGGAACACGTTCCCACCATGATCAACCCGAAGCCCTGCGGACATCTTTGCTGCTGTGCCATCGCTGGCTGTGAGGAGGTGACGCCCACACTCTGCTCACACAAACACACAAACACACACTCTCATGCATATTCTGCTCTGATTGGTCACTAGTCATTATTATTTTCTCGTGTTGTTTCTGTGCTGATACTCAAGGACCTATTTGCCTCCACATATCACCTTTGCTCTTAAAGTCCTTGTAGCTCTTCACAGTTCAAGCATAGGTGGTTAAATTTCCTCGGAGACAATTTAAATTTTGAGACCAAGCCAAGGCCAAGGATTAGGGCGTGTGTCAGCCTGTTAGCCTGTTAGCATGTTCACAGTGATTAGCATCTCACATTTTGTCCTGCAGGAGGAGGCTGTCAGCTACTACACCAAGAGGGAGGCCAAGCTGAAGGAGGAGTACAGAAAGGAGAAGGAGAAGGTCCACACCAAACCGCTGGGCATGGCCTTCGTCACCTTCCAGAATGAGGCCATGACTGCCATGTGAGACACAGCCCGACCCCACCTCTTATCTGACCCCGCCTCCGTCTCTCGCCCATCTATTTCTGTTTTACTTGCATTTGTTGATGAAAACTGTTAAATATCTCGTTATTTTTGTTGTTGTTTTTTGTTTTGGAGGATACAAGGACAATTGTAACTTTGGTAACAGTTTTCATCAAATAAATGGTTGTAATTTGACACAGTTCTAATTCCACCCCTTCCTCTCTCTGACCCCGCTTCCTCTCTGACCCCTCCTTCTGTATTTGCCTCCACCTCCTCCGTTTTGACAGTATTTTGAAGGACTTCAACGCCTGTCAGGTTCAGGGTTGTCGGTGTCGTCAGGAGCCTCGGTCGTCTCAGTTCAGCGAGGTCCTTCACGTTCACAACTGGAGTGTTACATATGCGCCAGATCCTCAGAATGTCCGCTGGTACGTCCAAAAGCTCCACCCACCTAAACATCACCAAATCTCCAACACACGCACTTGTCACCCTCAGCTGATGTGTCTTGGTTCTTCCTTCAGGGAACACCTGTCGTTGGGCGGGATCTCCTGGTGGATCCGCTGCTTCATCATCAACTGCATCCTCTTCATCCTGCTCTTCTTCCTTACCACGCCTGCCATCATCATCTCCACCATGGACAAGTTCAATGTCACCAAGCCTGTCGAGTATCTCAACGTAAGAAACCTTGACCGCCTTTTAGTCAAACTGAGCAGATCCTCAGCAGTGCTGGCTTGGTTGTTGCAATGCTCTGACCTTCTGCTGTGTGTGTGTGTGTGTGCGTGTGCGCATGCTTGTGTGCGTGCGTTTGTGTGTGTGATGTTTTGAACAGAATCCCATCGTCACTCAGTTCTTCCCCACTCTGCTGCTCTGGGCTTTCTCTGCTCTGCTACCCACCATTGTCTACTACTCTGCCTTCTTCGAAGCCCACTGGACCAGGTAGCACTGCTGCTTTCTCTTCACCCTTGTCTTCATCAGTACTACAAAACAGTATCAGTATAACGATGCATCAATACTGTAAAATTAATACGTTTGGCTGGTAGCGAGACTTCTGTGAATCAGATAAAGTCTCACGTCAGTCAAGACAACTCGACACTGAGTCTGTTGGAAACATCACAGACTCGAGCCACTTAAGTCCAACATCGGTCAATACAAGTACGTACAAAGTCGAGCCAGTTAAGTGTTGATTTGATGTCTGTACATTAATTAATCTGCAGGTCTGGAGAAAACAGGACTACGATGCATAAATGTTACACCTTCTTGATCTTCATGGTTCTGCTGCTGCCATCTCTTGGACTCAGCAGGTAAGAAACGCTGTTTGAATCTGTGTGTGAGCGATCTTTTGAGCTCCGCTGTCCTCACTGAAACGCCTTTCTGTTTCCAGTCTGGATGTTTTCTTCCGATGGCTCTTTGATAAGAAGTTCCTCGCTGATGCCAAAGTCAGATTTGAGTAAGACCGTTATCATCTATACTTTATAAAATGATTTTTTTTATCACATTGTAATTAAAGATGTAAAGTTAAGATTTTTTTTTTTAATCCAATTTGAACCTTTATACAAAAATCATAATCATAAGCCTTGGTTTATGAACTTTTATTTTGAAACAGTTAAGTATTATTAGATTTTATTTGATCAGTCTGCAGTTGAACTTTAACGGCATTGCTGTTTCCCCTCTAGATGCGTCTTCCTGCCAGATAATGGAGCGTTCTTTGTCAACTATGTCATCGCCTCTGCGTTCATTGGTAACGCCATGGACCTGCTGCGGATTCCCGGCCTGCTCATGTACATGATCCGGCTGTGTCTGGCTCGCTCCGCCGCCGACCGCCGTAATGTCAAGAGGGTGAGGACAGACACTGCTAAGATTTGTTTCTAATAATTAGACAGGACACGACCACGTGCTCTGATAGACGAAATAACATACGCTGCTCTCGTCATGGAAACCTTTGGGAGTCACTATTGTCTCCATGTGCTGTCATGGCTGTGTACCGTTTGAAACGCTGTCTTTGGTCTCTGCAGCACCAGGCCTATGAGTTTCAGTTTGGAGCAGCATATGCCTGGATGATGAACGTCTTCACCGTGGTGATGGCCTACAGTATCACCTGCCCCATCATCGTCCCCTTTGGTCAGTCTCAACTACTCAACACAGATTAGATTAGATTAGACAGAACTTTATTGATCCCTTTGGGCAGGTTCCGTCAGGGAAATTAAAAAGGGTTGGCTAACCCTAACCCTAACACAACAGTATTTGTAATATTGCACCAGTACTACAATACAGTATCAGCACAGCAGATCTGACACAGTCGTGCTGCTTTTCGAAGACCAGCACACAAAGCAGTTTTTTATGGGGAGGTCCCAACAAAAACGGTCTCCAATCAGTCCAAATCAAACCCCATCCACCTCAAGTAAGTTGATAAAGTCCCAAATGAAGTCTCTGGTCAGTCCGACAAATCCAAGTCAAATCTCAGGTCAGTCAAGATCAGCGCAAGTTGCTGGTAAAGTCAGTTAAGACAAATACAAAATAAATCTTGAATCAAATAAAGTCAAGACAACCTGACAGCAACCCCTCAGCTTAGACAAGTCAAAAGCGAGTCACTTGTTTCGAGTCACTTTAGTTGAATGAGTTCTATCCATGGAGACCAAGTCCAGTCGTCAGTCAGATCCAGTCACTAATGACTGTCATGATTAGATATGTTAGGCTGCCTGTGTGAGTTCCCTTACTGAGCAGCTCACCCGTCCCCCTGCAGGTCTGATGTACATGCTGCTGAAGCACCTGGTGGACCGATACAACATGTACTACGCCTACCTGCCCTCCAAACTGGACAAAAAGATCCACTCCGGAGCCGTCACTCAGGTGGTGGCTGCACCCATCCTCTGCCTCTTCTGGCTGCTCTTCTTCTCCACTGTACGCACAGGTAAGCCCCGCCTCCTGCTGGACAAAATACCTCATCTGCTCAATTGAACCTATTATCCAATCCAGATTAAGTCATTTGAGATGAATCTGAATTAAGTTTCAAACATCAAACATCTGGTCTTGAGTTGTTAAGAGCTGCATGTTTGTAACTGGATGGCTTCAACATGTCATTTTGTTCTTGAATGCTAGCTAATGCTAACTGCTAATATGCTGTCAGGTTTCGAGACGCCGACCTCCATGTTCACGCTGGTGGTGCTGATCGTCACCATCGTGGTCTGTCTGTCTCATGTCTGCTTCGGACACTTCAAGTACCTCAGCGCCCACAACTACAAGGTACAGCAGTTTTTCATTCATGGCGCTGACAAAACGTAGAAACAGTCACGTGTCTGTTCCGTTCACCATCTCACTCTGTGTCTCAGATTGACACCAAGGAGAATGACGTGGACACCGTTGAGAACGGTCGTCCAGCTCGTCCCTCGTCCTCCCCCACCACCAAATCTCAGGTGAGTCCATCTAACGTAGGAACTCAAGATCTCAAGTTTATTAGCTTGATAATGTTCTGCATGCAGAGTTCTTGGGGTTGTAAAATAAAATGTAATGAAACGTCTCTGCTGGTTAACCTGTCACTGTTTTTTGGTTGCGCTGTCCAGCAGCAGCAGCAGCAGCACCAGCAGCAGCAGATGTACATTGCCCAGGTACTTCAGGACCCAAACTCCGATGAGCCGGGGGGCGGCAGCGGCGAGGAGGACCGAGGGTCGTCCCAGGACGAGGAGATGCTGAATGGAGGGAACAGCATCAATGAGGCGGATTTTCAGTCAGGGGAGGACAGTCTGATTGCCAACGAGGTCCACCAGTAGCTGGAGGCAGAGCTAGAGGGAGGGGGCGGAGCTAGTTGAGAGTCCATAACCACACACAAGTTACAAAATAACGTTAACTTGGGAATCACTACACATACAAACACTCAAACAGACAAAATAGCACGGTTAGCTCCGCCCTCTCCCCCACTCGCAGACTTGACCCTGACCTTTGACGCCGGCGCCAGGTCGCCAACATCCTGTCCTGCACGTCTGTGGAAACTCCATGGACATCAAACTGTCTCCACAGGAAGTCACTGTACATACCACAAAGCCAAAAGTTTGTTGTTTTTTTCTCGGGGTGGGGGCGGGGTTTAAAAACTTGTGCCTGGGCTGGATTTTTTTCGTTCGCACTCCTGTCTTGACTCCTGATCCCACTGCGGGTCGCTGGGACTTCACCTGTGGAGGCGTCAGAGCTGATGCTGACACTGGTTCACTCCTCCAAACGAACGCCAGCCGTCGCCACCATCCTCCAACTCCAGAGTGCTAAATAAGTCGCCAACCGCCAGCTCGTAGTGGTAGAAACCTTGCTTACGCAGACATGCCGCGATCTCCTTCTGTGTTCACTCTTCTCTTTCTGTTTGTGGAAACTGGTTCATGGATTGTTGGCATTTTCAACACATCACCTGGAAGTTTTGGGTTTTTTGACCTGACAAGCTTTCGCTGCATGTTGTTAAAAGTGCTGACTGGCTTTTTTGATGTCGCACCCTTCGGCCAGTGGCATCCATTGCAGGACTGTAGTGGCCAATGAACTTGGCAGATTTGCACCCCGATGGGCTACGCTTTGCGCTTCAGCTGGACAGCTCATGAATCACTGGACTCAGCACGAGACCACTTTCTTTTCTGGATTGATTTCACCCGAACTACCTTAAATCATGAATATCTGACAAAGGGAACGGGATGTTTGTGTCTCTGGAGGTTTAGCAATCAGAACTCGTTTCATTAATGGGGAGAACTCTGTGGAGACGCTCTGACACTTCCAGCAGCAGCAATAGTTGAGTAGTTTGAGCTCGGGTAGACGCAGAAGAGCTGCGCTTTTCATCTGGACGGTCTACCCTCCTCGCCTGAAGCTGTCAGGACTCTGAAGGGAAAATGTTTCCTGTCTGTGTGTGTGTCGAAGTGTGCACTGTCTGTGTGTGTCTTATAGTAGCTTACTGTACACCAGTCATGAAGTGTTCGTCAACTTAACCCAGCAACCAAAACACACCAACATCTGGCTGCAAAGTTACTGTGCTTCTCAAACTGGCCCTCACTCTCTTGTAGAATTAATCAGAGGAAATGTTTCCTTTACTTTGGTACAAAAATATCAATTTTTAAACAAAATGTGAATATTTAACTTTTACATCCTCTAAAAACATCAGCAAAGTCAGTTTTCACTGCAGAGATCGGTTGATGGTGTATATTGCCTAGCTTAGCTTAGCTTAGCACAAAGACTGGAAAGCACAGATGCTAACAGCTCAGTATGTCGAATCACTTGTAGTATTTTGTTGTTTGCAGACAAACAGAACTTAAACAGTTGGTGAAGTCTAAGAAGGACTGAAATGTTTGCTTCCAGTCCAGTTTTCTTAGAATTGACCTTCGTCTTTATGCTTAGGAAACAAGGAAAACTTTTGGCTGGATTCTTGACCACCTTGTTAGCTAACAAGATAGCTACATGGTTAGCTAAATAACAAGTCATCCTGAAGGTAAAATACGGCAGCAAAATCATTTTTAAATGCACCTGCTGCAGTTAGTGGATTTCTCTGCAAATCTTTCACTTTGAAACACAGCTCCAGTGTTTATGGTCACAACCGAAGTATCAGACTTGCTGTTTTATTTCCACTTCCGTCACTTCTTAAAAGTGAAATCCAGTGTTTGTGCTCAGCCAGGCTGAACGTGGTTTGGATCCTCCTCTGTGGTGTCTAAATGAGGCTCAGAGTGCAGTTCTGATGCAGAAAACTGGCAGGACAGACGGAGGTTCAGTCGATCCTCGTGGAGTCTGATGATGTTTGCCAGTCGAGCTTCTGTCTTCTGATTGTAGGGCTTTTGAGAGGAAATTGCAGCAACTTAATCTTCACTTTAAATGAGCTCCTCCTTCCCTTTTCCTGTTGAAGTAAGTCTTCATCATGTTTACTTTATGCTTAGGCTCATCACTCGTTCATTTCTATAAAAATCAAGTTTGGAATGTTTTCGTGGTCAGTTTTTAATGAACACTTGTCATCCAATCAGATGTGTTCAGATGTGGATGCTGGTTACCTGCGTATCCTGACCATTCTTTAAGCTCCACCCCCTATGTTACTGTTGCTAAACCTGTTAATGTTTCCGTTCTTATACAGTTTTCAACGACACGATACAAGAGGCAGATTTAGCATCGAAATTCATTATGATTTATAAGAACTCTGGTACTCGATTTCAGAAGCAACCTTTGAAATTACCATGGCAACAGAAACAGGAAGTCGACTCGCTGGCAGCAGCATCATCAGGAAGGGAGTGGAACTGTTTAAAATGTGACGACGACAAAATAGTCTCAGGTGCTTGTTTTCCTAAAATAATGTTTACATCAGTTTTTGTTCCTTGTTAATTTTCGTCATGTTATCTAGTGTGTGTGTGTGTGTGTGTGTGTGTGTGTGTGTGTGTGTGTGTGTGTGTGTGTGTGTGTGTGTGTGTGTGTG
>JAPZDX010000019.1:367266-378209 GCA_029783625.1 Naso annulatus | reverse complement strand
GTTGCTAGCTGTAGCTTCATATTTAGCTTGCAGTGAATCAATCAGACATGACTCAGAGGATTTCAGGTCTCTGGTTGTCATGGGTGTGATCGGCTGCTGACAAGCTGCGAGGTCATGTGATGAGTTTGAGTTGTGATGCAGGAAAAAAAAAACAATCTCTAATTTTTCATGATGGATTAAACACAAATGTGTCTTATTCGCTCACTGAAGTCAGATTTAATTTCTACTGACCTGAGATCAGTGTGCTTGAGCTGCTGTGTGTTGAAGGGTGGGGTCAGCTAACCAGGAAATGACTCTGTGTGTGTGTGTGTGTGTGTGTGTGTGTGTGTGTGTGTGTGTGTGTGTAGTGAGGTCATTCTTCTGTTGTTTCTGGAACACAAACAGTCGACTGTTCCTCCGACTGATGTGTGTGTTCTGCAGTAACCTGTAACTGTGTAACTGATCACATGAGCGGCTGTCAAAGAAGCTTTAGTTTATTGTCCGTAAGATTTCATGTAAAAGTGTGACAGCTGCTCCATGAAATACCTCGGCTGTCCTTGTCTCCTTCTGTGACTTTGTGTGTTCTTAAACGGCACATCGATTCTGTCAGTCTTTGTGTTTAAATCCAGATTGGAATGAATTCTGGTCACATTATCTCATTAGCTTCATTTAATCAGTTTGTCTTAGTTGAACTTCTTACAGCTGCTGTCAAAGCACTGACAGGAACTATGGTCTGCGGGTTAGCTTAGCTTAGCACTTAGGTTTTCATGCTGTGGTGGAGAGTTGAAGGAAATGACTTTAAAAAACAGTTACCTTAGCATTAGCCTGGAGACATGGCAAAACAGCTAGCTTAGCTCTATCTGTATGTTTCATTGTTAAACGTGACAATTTGCTGACAAAATTTAAAGCTGTTGACCAACTGACGCATTCCTGACAAGCTAATATATACCGCCAACTGTCTGTGTGTGTGTGTGTGTGTGTGTGTGTGTGTGTGTGTGTGTGTGTGTGAGTGTGTTTGTGTGAGAGTGTGTTTGTGTGAGAGAGACAGCTGCTGCTTAGAGACAGGTGACACACACCTGCTACCCTGTGTATATGTTGTGTGTTTCCTCAGCTGCGACTGTCTAGTTCAGAAGAATGTTTGGGGGTAACTTAAGATTTTTTCTGCTTTAAAAAGAAGGTTGAAGATGCAAACCTTCAAACATGCCCCCAACACACACACAGACACACACTCACACACACAAAACCCTTTTTCCCCTTTATATTAAACAGCGCAGCAGAGAAGCTGCTGTTTGCTGTGTGTGTGTTTCTGTGTGTGCACGCGTGTTTTGGGTGTGTCATAGCTACACAGTGTGAGACCATGTTGGTGGGTGGAGACTCACTGTAGATGCTCAGTGTCACATGGACACGAGTCCCAACCAATCAGAATGGAATAATGAGCTGGTTAGTTTCTAGCCAGCAACATCCGACATTATTCTTCTGTTCTGATGGAGCTAAGCTAACAGTTTCCCTCCGCCTTGTGTGTGTGTGTGTGTGTGTGTGTGTGTGTTTTGGGGAGGGGGGGTTGAGGTTGTCGTCATGGTTGGGGAATGTTGGAACCCAAACACAGAAATCCAGAGGGAGTGGGCGGGGGCTGCTAACACTTCCTGTGCCCCCTCCCTCACCCCTTTCCCCCCTCCTGTCTAAACCGTACTCCTCTTGTGAGCCTCCCAGTTTTCACTCAGGGAAAATTTGCACTATTTTTATCCTCACATAGTTTGGAACATGTTTTGTTTCGTTTTTCTTTTTAGAACATTTGCTGTTTGTTTCAGTGTTTTAATATCTTATTTCTGTGTCACAATGAACACTGATTTGATGTTCAAAACTCCCTCAGAGTTTAGTCTGTTTGTCTAGTCAGAGCTTTTAGAATTAAAGTCCTTAGATCATAAAAAAATTAGATTCTGTTTGTAAGTCGATGATATAGTGATAGAGTGTTTTTTTTATTAAACAAAATGAATTCCAGTTCCTTCAACGTGAGGATTTGTTGCCTGTGTTTTATTAAAGGTTTATCATCCTCAGCTCGCCTCGTAAACAGAACATAAGTATTCAAGACTCGAACTAAACTGAAGTAAAGAACATTTGACGTAAGGCTGGGTATATATCAGTATTATATCGTATCATAATATGAGACAAGATATTGTGACATATTGGATATCATTATATCGAGATATGGCATAAGTGCTGTCTTTTCCTGGTTGAAAAGAATTCATTACAGTAAAATGATGTGATTTTCTGAACTCACCAGCCTGTTTTCCTAGTTTTTTTTGTTTACCTTTATCCACTTATCCACGTGTCTGATGATTATTTATTTTAAAAAAAGGTCATTGGGTTAAGATTTTGTGAAATTGTCAATAGTCACACTTACAATGATGTCTCAGTATCGAGGTATTTGGTCAAAATTATTGTGATATTTGCTCATTTTATCACCTTACCCATTCCCACCCCTTAGAGTGCACAACAAGTCGTCAGTCACAACCTACATGACCAATAATTGTCAATATCGACCAAAATGAAACTTCATTTTGTGATAGGCTCTTCTGCTGTATCGCCCAGGCTTAAGTTGACGAATGAGCTGAAAGTGAAGGTTGGTTTGTTTCACATGACGCATGTGGACAAAAGTATGTGGACAGGTGGAAATGTGGGAAGAAATGTAGCATGTTGTGTTCGAAAGCTGCACACAGTGAAAAACATGAACGTTTGGTGGATTTGCTTCAATCAGACGAGATGACATCGATTCACTTATGAAGTTACTCACTAAAAGTAACCGTACTTCACGAGTACAGCACTCACTCTGCTCATCTCAGACCTCTGTGCTGCTGCTGATCAGAGATCCGTCTCCATCATCCAGCAGAGAATTCTGGGAAGTCAGATCCATTAATGGAGCCGGGGTCCCTCGGGACGCCCTCCGCATGTCTGAGTGCTGTAATGGCTCCTTCTGCTGCTCAGTCCAATAACTCTGATGTGATGAAGCTGTTTACTTCCTCCATTAGCTGCAGTCAGCTGACCGGGAGCCAATGAGAGCCCAGCGTCATTGCCATCAGCACGACATCACACGGAGAACCTGAAACACTGAAAATTTTTCTGAGATGCCTTCATGAAACCAGTCATTCCCCCATCAGTGAGTGAAAACCTCTCAGTACTACATTACCCATGAGCCTTTGCTGTTGCTGATCCAAAATCAAATGTGCTAACATCAAGTCACCCTCAGCTGCAGCTCTCTGATTGGAGGGTTCATGCAGCAGGTATCTCTGGGATTTGCAGTTGAGGTCTTCCCAAAGTTGCTGAAGTGGTCGAAGCTGCAGAACATTTGAAACTCGATGTGATGAAGAGGTCAAAGGTTGTGGATCAAAACTTTAATGTGATGATGTTCAGCGTGGAGGCAGTCTGAATGATGCTGCAGGTGAAGCAGCTTCCTGTCAGTGAACTCTAATGGAGCCGCTGCCTCCAGGGAAACACCCAGTCAGTGAGGAGACAGGAAACGGGTAGGAAACAGTCATTGAATGTGTCATCAACAGAAGAGCAGCGTGATCAGTATGTCAGAGTGCGTCCACAGAAATGTTGCAGAAACGGTTTAAAGAGGAAACAGCTGAGATGTCAGTAACACACAGACTGCAGCTCCCTCTAGTGGCTCCTTCCTGCAGGTCTAACAGGATGATGTCACTGTCAAGTTCGTGTGTGTGTGTGTGTTTGAGGGGTACACTTACTCAGCTACTGTATTTGATTTTTAGATACTTTGTATTAAATGCTCATTAAAGTGTTGCCAATGCATCAGTAATAACAATCCAACACGTCTCACAGTAGAATTGTGTGTGTACTTCTTATTTATTATACTGTACAATAAATATATTATACTTGTTCTTTTTTGCTCATGAGATTTTTTTGTTTTATTCAGTAAATTTTGGATTCAGATTTGTACTTTTTGTCACCTGTAATTTTTCTTTGTAAGGACAGTTGGAGTTCCAACCTCTGAAATAACCACAACCTGTCTTCGTTATACAGGCAGTGTTGTTGTTGTTGTTGTTGAATTTCATTATGAAGTGAAATCTGACGTCATGATCAGGACAGTTTCTCCTCATCGGTCTGTTTATTGATCCTGTCATTGTCCTGCTGTTCTGACTTCCTTTCTCTGTGTCGACCCGCAGGGCTCGGCCTGAAGCTGCCGATGTGGACGTGTCTCCGCTGACATCGAGGTGTGTGTGTCACAGGTGAAAGGTCATGATGACGACAGTGGCCGCCGAGTACGACCACATGGAGCTGCAGCAGCAGTACAGCAGCAGCGACACGGTGAACAACCGCTGGGACGATGACTGGGACAACGAGAACAGCTCGGCCCGCCTCTTCGAACGCTCCCGCATCAAGGCACTTGCAGGTAGGAGCCCTGCTGCCTTAAAATACCACCTTTAGTTCATCTCTATAATGAGGTCCATCTGTAGGAGAGAGGCAAAGAGACAAAAGACAACGAAAAGGGAAACATGACAACAAAGGTGATGACAACTGAACAATGTAAATAAACCCTAAAAAAACGCAACACAGATGACAGTAATGGGGCAGTGACGGAGAGAGAGAGAGAAAAACACCACGTTAGCCTTCACTGCCAACAGAAGTGTCCTCCGGGTACTTTTCCTCTTGCACGTCATGAAATATTATTTCCATTTAATCATTCCCAGCCTGTCAGACTGCTCATGGGCCGAATGATTTTCAGTCTCTGTCAGCTTCTGTGTACAGTCCGTCCACAGCAAAGACATACAGAGACACTTTGGACTTGGTAGGAGTTTATTAAATCCCGAACTGGGAATGTGTCAGACAGACACTATTGCAGGATAAACAAGACTGTAAAAACACAGAAGGAGCTTATTAGCATAGCACCATTAGCCCTGTCCCCATTTGGTGTCATCATCCATCCTGAGTGATCCAGTCATAAGTGGACAGCTCTTAGTGATATCAGTTCTGCTTGGAAAGACCAAATGAATTTTTGTCTTTACCTGTGGGAATAGGGTTGTGCTGCTTGGCACACGTCGATCAGAGATTGAAGGGACTATGGGCAATAGTTTTTTTTCTTGCCGATGCAACTAGAGGTGTGTGCATTGGGAGTGTGCAGTGAAGAGACAGAAAAGAGAAACAGACAGAGAGAGGGATAGTGATCACTGACTTTATTAGGCTGACTAGGGTTATTGGTTATAGCCATATATTATATAGTTACAGTGTTTGATATAGGCCTAATTAATTATATCTAACAGCGGTGCACATGGCTTCTGCTGGGGACTTGCAGCGTCTGAACAGGAGAAGAACATGGAATCTGATCAGCTTAATGTTATGACTATAAAAGCACCAAATGACTTGATTTAACTAATTTCGTTAGTTTCTGATATGAAGAGTTGTAAAATACCATTCCCATGAGGCTGTTCAGTTGGAAAGTGACAGCTCATGAGTGATAAACTTGGCATTTCATCCTCGCAGGTCAGGCTGCAACATATGGCTTGTGCAGTTTATATTATGCTCAGTATAGACATTGGGCCCTATTTGCAGGGTGTTTCGCATAGACGTGGAACACACAGATAATAATTTCACTGATTCGTCCAGTGTTGAGCTTCCTACAGTTTTCTTTATTAGCTCTTGCTGCGCTGGACTTGACATACATGGGCAATCGTAAGTGCATTCGAAAAACAACAATACATGTAGTTTTCCAAACTGGGGAAGCTCATAGCTTATTCCTAGTCACAGTGTGCTCTCCAGTGAACTTGCCATGGCTTGGAAATAAGCATTATCACCATGAGTAGATGCAGGGCTTCAGTGGGAGCAGCTTGTGCATTGCTGCTGAGGAAGAAGCCTGTTGCCACGGTCAAAGCTGCCTGGACGCATAGCTGGAAGCAACCTGGAAAAGTCTGTTTTCAGTTTGTCTCTGTTGTCTCCAAAGCGTCTTTCTTCGGCCTCCTCTTCTTTGCAGGTGAAGCTCCTGGTGGCTAAATGAAGTCAGTGTGACTGACCTGCCTCAATGTTCTCATAGCACAACCCATAATGCATCACTCTGTTTGAGGCGATGTGTCAGTGATATTCTCTCAAGTAAAGGAGGAGCAGCCGTTGCTTCATCAGCTGATCTGCTGATGACACAGCCTCAACACTAGATGGCAGCCATGTGTCAGGTGATCACTGCTGAGTGTGTCTGAAAATCACATCTGAAGATTGAACCAGTGATCAGGACACAAACCACATCATATGATCTGACACACATGACATCACATCCTGGATAACAGTCAGCGAAGAGTGGGCGGATCCATTGAGCTGTCAGCCAAATGTAGTTTTCGGCTAGGTCAACTTTTGTTGCTGTTTACACTGACAGCACTGACAAGGCTCCACAGCTTATGATGTCATTATGATGATGTGCCATGATATCATTGCCTTACAAATCAAATCCTCTGGAGGAGAAGGGGGTGGGGGGTTAAAATACACAGGGTAGAGGAGAAGAGAAGTTAGCGGGTGATGAGGGTGAGGAAAAGGAGGAGTGGGAGCAGAGGTGAAGGAGGAGGAGGGGTAAGAGTGTTGTTTCTCCTTAATGAAGGTTTCTCTACAGTCTGATGACCTTAACACTATATTTACATGTCTTTCATTGTGAAAGGATCAGCTGCGAGGCATTTTATTGTGACAATGTTCTCAGACTCCCAGCATGCTCGGCGCTCTGCTGAGTCACTGATGGTTAATGTGATGTCTGCATGTTTTCCCTCTGAGCTCGTCGTCAGCTGACGGTCAGCTCTGTGTTGTGATGCTCTCTGGTTTGATTCCTGCACAACAAGCTCACATTGTGTCCTGTCAGATGTTCACAAAGCTCCTCCCACTCAGCCAGACTGCCGTCCAATCAGCTATTCACATCATTCTGTCACCCTGCTGACATCCCACAATTCTCAGTTTATCTAATAACAGCAGGAAACAGTTAAGGATTTGTGTCACAGAGGTGGATTGTGGGTAATCTTATTGGACAGGAAACAGTGGGGGCCCTCAGCGTCCAGGGGCCGTAAACCTCATTGTTACAGGGTGTCCGCAGTCAGTCCCCCCCGCCATTGTTCTCAACCTTCCCTCTGTAAGGAGGGATGAACATCCTCCATGCTGCTGTTTGTTAACTACAGTTCCCATGATTCTGTGCGGGATATGAACAGGTATGCTGTTGCTGTGCACTCAGTGAGTTAGCTTGTGAGCTAACTGTTTGTCACTGCTGAATAAACTGCTGTCTGCGTTCATGGACGGTCAGACGAGCATCGTTGCATCACCGTGACACTCAAGATAACTCAGAAACAGGATGATGCTGTCAGGCAGCTTCTGACTGGCTGAGGAAGCTGTTGCATGGTTACTCGAGTTGTTCACCTGTGATGAAGTTTGTTTCTACTTTTCACCTTGCTGATCAAACAATTAATTGATTGAGATAATCTGCAGCAATGAGTTGTTACCGTGTGTGTGTGTGTGTGTGTGTGTGTGAGAGAGAGAGCGAGAGATCAGGATGTTTGCTTCTTATTTCCTGTCCTTCAGTCAGGAATGTGAAGAAACAATTAAAGGAAACACCCCCCACCCCCCATTTTACACCCCTGATGACATCAGTGTCATGCTGTCATGCCATTGGCTGATTGCTTTTTCAGCCTCTTGTTGATGTTGGGTCCTAAAACAAACAGATTTTAACATTTAAACAACAGAATTTTGACAGTCCTGTTTTAATACTCCAAAGTAATTCCATTTTTGGAAAATATTCTGGCTAATTACGAATGCCTTATAACTTAAATACTTGACTGAAGTACTTTACTTTCCAGCAGTAATTAAATAAAGGTAATTTTCTCTGTAGAACTGAATGCTGACATTATAGATTTTGTAGTTTTTACCAAATGTTTATTTTTATTTTCTGATCCTGAAAAAATTTGACGACAACTTGATTACTCATGAAATGTTTTATCAACAAAACAGTCCAAGGATTTTTCTGAAACGTTGCTGCAACCAAGCATTTAAAAAGAAAAAAGCACAAAATTAGAGGAGCTCAATGTGATGTTCAAACGCTGAGGGAAAAAAAATGGGAATTCACGAATGAAATATTATTCATTTTTAACAGGGGATCACCACCCCCCCCCCGTATTTGCAGTGGGCGGGGCTTGTGTGTGTGTCAGTGTGTGTGTGTGCATGCGTGCATGCTTGCGTGCGTGCTCTGGAGGGAAACACAGAACAATCAGTTGGAGCAGCCAGCAGGAAAAATCTGCGGCAGAAGAAGAAGAATGAGCAGCATGTTGCTGCTGCCTTGTTTTGAGTGCTGGGAAGGGCCGGATACACACACACACACACACACACACACTCTCTCTCTCTCTCTCTGGACGGACGAGCTAGCGTCACTTTGACCCTTGGACTCTTTTTCTTTCACCTCTTCTAACACGAGGACGTCTTATGTCTTCATTCCAGCAGCAGGTCGAGTTTTATTTTCTCCTGTCATTGACAAACTCATTTGCAGTTGAAGGTCATTTTTGGATTTTGCTCATTTTTCACTTTTAAAAAAAATCTTTTTACCTTGTGACTTCCTCTAGCTTGTTTTGTGTAAACCGACAGGATTTGGAAGACGCTGTTGGAGATTTGCTTGTTGATTTTTGCTCTCTAAGAATCTCTTTCACTCCTGAAAAGAGTCAATTTAGTTTCCAGCTGTAACACTGCTGAACAGCTGAAAAGTTTTCTTTTTACAGAGATTTTATCAGTTTTTCACTGAAATTGAGCAGAAACTGACAGTTTTCAGCGCATCGAGTGAGAAAGAACGACCCTGATGTTTTCTCCTCAGCCACTGTCTGAGCTCTCGGTGAGCTGATCTGCAGGACGTGTTTCCATTCGGGTGGATTTGTCTCATTTGCCTTTGTGCTGAATATTTGGGACGGTGATGGAGGCGAAGCAGGCGTCGGCAGACTCGCCTCAGCCGCAGTTTAACTACAACCTGCTGGAAGGTCGATTCAAGCAGCTGCAAGGTAAGAAGAGAAGAAGAAGAAGAAGAAGCAAGGGGAGGGGAAGAAAGAAAGGGATCTGAGGTCACAGTGGCAGAGGGAGGAGACGTCTGCTGACTGACAGCTGCTTTTGGTGGCTTTAGTCTGATTGGGGTGATGATGATGATGATGATGATGTCAGTTGCTGCAACTGCAATATGATGAAGATAAACTAAACAGGTGAATGATGAGTAGAAGCAAGGTCACGTGTCTGTAAAGTGTTGCGTCGATCAGTGATAATTTGTTCCATCGTCTCTTCTGGTGGAACGTGACACCATGGCAGCGCTCTGTTGATGTTCAGGTTTATTTCTAAGAGAATGTTATTATCGTGACGTAAACGGCAGAAATTCTGAGTTCATGTTAGAGTGTCATTATTGAGAAATGTGTTGTGCATGCTTCTGATTGGCTATTGCAGCATCCTGCTGTGTGACATCAGCTGTTTGAGCTGTTGAAGTTATTAACGTATAAACTGAGTTATAAACTGAGCTTCCTTGTCAGTGTTTGTTTGCTAGGCAGCAGAAAAATGTGTCAGCAGTTGTGACCTTTGACCTGCGCAGGTTCAGCTCCTCATAGTTAAACTTTAAACTTCACGGCTCAACACACTGACTGATAAAGTCTGAGCTGCTGATGGAACTGACCTGATTTCAGTGAAACACTCGAACAACAAATTAGTTTCAGAACAAGTTATTAAAAGCAGGGTTTCAGGCTCTGACCAAATTTTTAACTATTAACAGGTGCGCGACATGCAAATTTGCTGGTGTTTTTTTTTCTCATGTTGAAAAATGAGGAGGGAGGGAGTCCATCAGTCTGACATAAGGCCTGTGGCTGTGGTCACATTAAGACGGGTCTCGCTATGTGCAGCTGCTTGAAAAACGCCATCTGAGCACATGTGGAGTGCCTGACGGCAGTTACTCCGGGACTGTCCGTTGATCAAAAAGGGGTGAAATTTTCTGGGGGTGGTGTCCGTCAGAACTGTACCCCTCGGTTTGTGTCGGTTTCCCCTCAAAAAAGTGGGGAAACGCTTGCAATAGCACAGCGATGGATCTGTGGGAGTGAGAGGCTGTGAAGAGAGATTAATGAGCATTCCGCATTTTGAGCGTTTTGTTTGTTTGTTTGTTTTACTTTTATGTGCCAAAGATGACAGCCGATCACATCTGGATCAGCTGTCACTCAGTTCAACAGCTGACATGGTTATCAAAGTTTCTCTCCCTGTAATGTTGCCTGATCAATAAACATCTGCACTGAACAAAAATCTGCATGCTGTGTTTAAACTGTGCCCTGTGTCAAGCAGAGGCACACCAATAATTTCTGCAGAAAAGAAACAGTTATATTTTTGATTAATTAGTATTGTTTGTTTTTATTGATGTCCTGATTTTTAAGTCATTATTTAATAACCCAAAATGTAATTAAGGTGTCTTTTGAACACTGGAATTTATTTATGAATCTAAATGTTTCAGGAAGATTTAGATTTTGTCACTTTTTTCAATGCTCAGTGGTCAGCCTGATAAGTGACTTTTTTAATAACGGGCAAACAGAGTCAGCTACTCTCTCTGATTTAAATCCATAAAAATAATCCAAATTCATAACAGTTAACATGGAAAGTAGCAACTCATGAAAAGAGAACTATTTTTAATAAATGCAGAAAGTTGGAATTTGCGTTGCACATCGATTTTAAAGTGTGGCCCCTAAAATTTCTGCTTGCGCTCCTAAAAAATTTCAATAAGGGGCTACAGCGCTCCTAGTTAAAAAAAAAAAAAGTTAGTCTGGAGCCCTGAAAATTAAAATTTTAATATTTTTTTTCTAATTAATGATATTAAAACGCAAATTTAGATTTTGACACATAAACCAAAACATTTAGTTTCTTAATAAAGACCAAACTTTAATGGACAACAGTGATTAGTGCCAAATTTGATATTTAATATTAAATTTATGTTCAGTTCC
>JAPZDX010000019.1:320967-331249 GCA_029783625.1 Naso annulatus | reverse complement strand
TGTGTTTGTGTGTGTGTGTGTGTGCGTGTGGGTGTGTGTGAAAGACAGAGAGAGAGAGAGAGAGAGAGAGAGAGAGAGAGAGAGAGAGATGGGGGGGACACGCATACAGAGAGAGCTACAAAATGGTGAAGCTCATAAACAGAAAATCAATTTGTGGTGAGGTATGTTATTTTACATGCTATAGAAGAATAGAAGCCTAAATACCTTCTTAAGCTGCGCCTCCATGCCAGGCATCAACATAATACAGGCAATCCCCACTCCGAGCAGCAGGAGGAAAGCATAGATGAGACGGGTCACTGTGGAGTTATTTCCACTGGGGCAGCATCGACACAACAGGCAGGGGGCACTGCCACAAAGGCATGGGATCTGCATATACAAAAAATTATTAGCTGTGATCACTTAATCATTAATCTTGTTACAAGATACTGCCTACTTGTGGTTCTTTTCTTTTTGATCTATCTTTGATGACATTTGTTGTTCTTGTTGATAGCTGTACGTCAGTTTTTTTCTCACTGTAAATTGTTCTAGGAACAGTGTAAGCATGGCCTTAACCAGCAATGAGGTCACAAAGGTCTGGTCCTCGCTAAGTATATCCTTAAATAAGTCGGTAAAAAACTGAACCAATCAATGTATGAAATGTTAGATGGCTTTTAATTTGAAAAGACTCCTGCAAAGGAGTCCTACAAAGTCATGGCCCCTCCTACTCTGCCTCTGACGCTACTTTTAAAGCTCTAAAGTTAGCCTGACATGGTTTGAAAGCTCCTAGCTAGCAGCCAGCTGAGGTCCATTACCTGACCCAAAACTACGACTTCCTGACTTGCACTAGTAATAGTTAGCTCAAATGCTAACTGTATTATGCACATTACTGGATAATGCTAATGCTAACAATAAGCACCATGCTCCAAGAATCTCAATATGCCCTTGTCTGAAAAGCAGCTCGTGAGATGATATTGACTAGGGTTTTACAATGATCAACATTATTACGTTATTTCATTTATCATAGAACTGTTGTTGAATGCTACATATAACCAGGGTCTGACATTAAGGTTTTTTCCTACTTGCCCTGCAGGGCAAGTACTTCTCAAATCAACTTGCCCTGCCTAGGACGTACTTTTTCTGGCTGTGTGGTGTAGGGCTGCACAATTAGCTGAAATTAAATTAATAGCGCAATATGGCCCACTGCAATTTTAAAACTGCATATGGCGCAATTCTGTTAAACGAGAAATGTGTCAAAAATGTCATTTAATTCAAATATTGTGGTGCTGCAGAGTTGTCCTGGCTCACACGTCACATTCTACAGATTCAAGAAAACATCTTTGTTTGGCAGAAATCCCTGCAATAATAATATTATAATCATTTCAATATCTTTTATAATGAAAATGAGAATAAGGATTCAAACACAATGATTTCCTCTTATATCACAATTCAAATCACAATCACAATATCAGTCCAAGTAATCGCAATTAGATTTTTTTTCAAAATTGTGCAGCCCTAGTGTGATGCATACGTTTCGTTTGCTGAATAACGAAGTAAACAACCCAAAAATACTTTCTAACAAAATCCAACTGACAACATGTAATGGTGGTTAGCTGATGTCATAGCAGTTTGGGGGCCCCAAATCCTAATCTCACCCAGGGCCCCAAACCGTCCAGGACCGGCCCTGCTGTGACAGGCTGTCAGCAGCTGCAGGAGGAGAGACTCCGCGGTGCGCTGGGTTATGAGAAGAATGCTGCATGCTTTACTTTCTCATGACTTTACTTTCTGTGACTGTGTGGTCATGTGACGTTTTCCCATCACACACTGGACTCTAACAGACAGAGTGACAGCTGACTGACATGAGGAGTCCAGCGCAGGTTGAATGTGCAGCGACAGATCAGGTAATAAAGGCAACGTCTGATGTATGAATGTCTGAATGTTCTTCATGACGCTGCGTGTTCACAGACTTTTGGTCATGAGTCATCTTCACCTCCTGTCGAGGCTCGTAAGAGAGCAGCACGGGCCTCACAGGTTAATGTACTAACGGGTTTAATAACCGTGTATATATTGTGGAAACGGATCAGCTGACTGATCGCAAAACGTTTTATTTGCTTTAAATATTTTGTATTGCCGTGACGGTCACAGCAAAACGTTACCAACAGAAATGCTGCTTCACCTTCACATGATGATGCTCTGTCCTCCCTCCTTCTCTCCGCGGAGCTCCGGTAAAATTTATGAAAGTGTGTGATAAAAACCATGTACTGCGTCTCATTGGACGTAAAACAAAGGATCGACTTCCGTTTGACGGACTGCCCCGCAGTAAAATTCCAGATTTTCAGGATCTTCTTAAATTCAGCGCCGAATTTTAGGCCCTGGACTGCTCTGTCTTAGCGACATGATCAGCAGTGGTTAGATATTTTTTTTATCTGGTTGTGGCTCTCCACGTGAAGTCTTCGGACACAACGGTCCATCAGTCCAGGAACAGTCTGGCGTTTTTTGCCTCAACACAAGCCATGTGAGGAATGGATTTAGCGTGGCTCTCCAAGTTCTGCTTTCTGTAGCTGTCATTGCCGCGGAAAAATGATCCATTTTTATCAGCCGGGAACTCTCTGCAGACAGTGCAGCACAGGCCGGTACTGTGCTTCGAGTCGATACTTGTCCGATTGGGCATGTCTGGGTAGGTTTTGCTTGCCTGCCGTTTTTTTAGCTGCCCCGGGCATTCGGGCAACCGTAAGTATCAGACCCTGACAACACTCAACAAGTTATGCAGTTAAATATCATTAGCTATTACTATTTTTCGAGTTTTCAGTGGCTCTTACATCATTACGATAGCATCATATTGATACATTATGTAGCACTCTTTATTTATTTATAAGGTGCAGTGCATAAATATATATTGGTGCTGTCAATCTATTAAAATATTCAATCGCAATTACCGGTAATCTCATTATTTCCATTGTTACCTCGCGTTTGATCACAAATTAATAGCACCTTTTTAGATTTTCAGTTCTAAATGTACCTTTACGGGTTATTTTTCAAGATACTCTTATCAACACGAGAGTTGAAAAATATGCTTGCTTAATGCAAACATATGTTTATTATTATTGCAGCAACCCAAAACAATGACATGTTGGTGAGCAAACAAACTATTTAAGATATTTAACTTGCTAACTGTTGTGTTGGTGAAGCTGAACCTGCAGGACAAACTGTGATGGAGAGACGATGGAGAAGGAGAAACGTTAAGCAGCTCAAAGTCATGAAGTAGGATCTTAGTGCGTAACACGATTTGAGCTGTTGACTATTTTTAGCTCACTGTAACTTAACCGCAAACATCGGCTGCTCATTAGTGAGCCAACAGGATGAGTGTTGGTGCTTTATTCTGTAAAAATTACTTGCAATGCAATGATGAATCTTTTTTGTTTTCGCCCAGCCATCAAGAGAACGTGCATGCATTAATCGCACATTAAAAAAATTAATGACATTAAAATTAATTTGTATTAATGCGTCATTAACTCGTTAACTTTGACAGCACCAATACACACATACACATACCCACACACACATACATACATACATATATATATATATACACATACATACATACATACATACACATACATCTAACAATTAACAACAACAACTAAGTGTAAATATGATACAAAGAGAGACAAAAGGACATGATGCAGGAGGAGAATGATGGGAAAAAGATGGATTTATAAATGTCTTTCTGCAT
Organism: Naso annulatus; assembly: GCA_029783625.1. Lineage (NCBI taxonomy): Eukaryota > Metazoa > Chordata > Actinopteri > Acanthuriformes > Acanthuridae > Naso > Naso annulatus. Next base: position 327,540 of record JAPZDX010000019.1, on the reverse strand, counting down.
ACATGTATTGTGTGTTTCTTCTTTTGTGGCAGGAACTGACATATTTAGAAGCAAGCACTGCACACTCTCTCCTTTCAACCAGAAGGAGGAGTGATTCTCTGTCTTCCTTTCATATTACAGAATTTTGGGCAAATGACTTTCAATTTTGAGAAGAATTGCTCTCCAGTGCCGCTGTACTTTTGACATTGTGTCAGACCAATCACTCTGACTGGTTACCTGTGTGGAGAGAGTTTCACAGCAGGTATAAACAGTGCAGATGATGGACAAGACAACATATAAACCTCTGGTGGAATTAAACTTTCAGTTTTCACACTCAAGAGAACGACTGAATTTCACCATCTTGGATTTTACACTCTTGGAAGAAGGGACGAGAACAGAACTGTGCTGCGATTCATGTTTTAAAGTTTGTTATCAGCAGCGCGTGTTGTTTTTCCCACAAGTTCAAAATAAAAAACATTTCAGGATATATCTGTCTCTCTCTCTCTCTCTCTCTCTCTCTCTCTCTCTCCTTGGCTGTCTCTCTCTCTCTCTTTGCCCGTCTCTCTCTCAGTCTGGCGATCCATCCAGATAAGATTCAGGTGGCGACAGGTCAGGTGGGAAAGGACCCATTCATCTGTATCTGGGACACCTACACCATGCAGACAGTGTCCATCCTGAGGGACGTCCACACACATGGAGTGGCCTGTCTGGCCTTTGACTCTGATGGACAGGTGAGACTACGCCTCCACACAATGATGTCACTGGGTTATACTTTTGTTGCACAAGTGCAGAATGTCCGAGATGACCTTATAGACTACTGTTGTTTATGTTTTGTAGCGGCTGGCATCGGTCGGTCTGGACGCCAAGAACACATTGTGTATTTGGGATTGGAGGAGAGGACGAGTCCTCGCCACGGCAACTGGACACTCTGACAGAGTAAGAAACTTCATTAACACTGAATCTGTGTGCAGGTGTTTGCACCTGAGGTGTGAGGCACTGTGGACCCGACCACAGACATAAAGTTGACTCACTGACCGTCCCTCCTGCAGATCTTTGATGTGGCCTGGGATCCGTTCCAGTCCAGCCGTCTGGTCAGCTGTGGAGTCAAACACATCAAGGTGAGACTGGAAGTCGCAGTTTAACATGACGGATGATCCCACTGAATTTGATCTTTTACTTCTTATACACATGTATCATCTGTTTGCAGGTAACAGTGACAAAGATGTCTGATATGATCATCTGTATATTGATTATGAATTTTTTGTCTGTAGTTCTGGACTCTGTGTGGGAACGCTCTGAATCCAAAAAGAGGGATTTTTGGGAAGACAGGCGACCTGCAGACCATCCTGTGTGTTTCTGCAGCCAAGGATGAGCTTACGTACTCGGGAGCTTTGAATGGAGATGTTTACGTGTGGAGAGGAATCACTCTAATCAGGACTGTGCAGGCTGCACACGGGGTACGAACACACACAATGTAGAGGGAAGGTCCACAGATTATAAAGAAAAAGTTTGAAAATAGAGACAAACTGCATAAAAAGGCACAGCCAAATAGTAGTCAAGAGGTTTGTCTGCTTTCTCTCAGGATTCTAACTGTGGCTGTTTGTTGTTAACGTCACAATGTCATGCCTCGTTTGCACATACGTCTGTGTACGGAGGCGAGTCAACCAGACGTTGTTTATTCTTGTGGAAATCTCTGTGAGATACAACGTGTCTGCCAGGCTCCTCCCCTCTCTAATTACGATCAGAATTTGCCCCAAGTATGTTCCAAAAAAATGTAACTTTTGCCATGGATTTCAGAACAGACCATATGACAGTGAGCTAGCTTCGCTAATGGGCTCCTAACTAGCTAACAGGATACTTCAGTCTTTAGTTCAGTTGCTCATGCTGATTGTCAAATGAGTTTGTATACTTAAAAACAACTAGTTTATGAAGTGTTAAGAAATCGTGAATCTTAGTAATGTTATTCTACTACAATATGGTTATACCGTTTTATTATATGCAGTCACATCATCTTCATCCATCTGACATGATATACGGGCTATATAGATAGTTCCTGTCCTTCTGAACAGAAATTAATTTCCTTGCATTAGAAAAATAGCGGCATTATTCGTTTATTTAGGGATCTACAGGCATCAGTCATATATGTAAGTGGAAACAAGGCGTCACAGTACATAGGAGTTGTAGATTCAAGATGACAGTCAAAACTCAAACAGCTGGGGGCTTTAGGAGACCAACAAAGCCAAGCTGCGGAGGGTGGAAGAAAACTTGTTTTTTCATGATATTTTCCTGTAACATGTTGTGCAGGCGGGGATCTTCAGCATGCACGCCTGTGAGGAAGGATTCGCCACGGGAGGACGAGATGGCTGCATCCGACTGTGGGACATCGACTTCAAACCCATCACCAAGATTGACCTGAGGGAGGCCGAGCAGGGGTACAAAGGTCTGAACACTGGTCAGATCAGACACGCATCCCAGCTTTGGTTCAGCCTTTTAACAAGCTATTGGCCTCTCTCATGGTGGGAAGCCAGTGAGGGATCATGTTGTCGCTGCAGCATCATAAGGCAGAGCTAGAAAGTCATTTAATAAGAAATGTAACTAAGTGACTCTACTGATTAGTAATTTGTGCATTTTCCTTGTATTAATATTACAGTTTAAATATATGATAATAACAGGTAACATCCTACAGCCATTTGATTAATTTAATGTTTGTTAAATGTCAAACTGCAAAACTCTCTGGGCTTTGGACTGTTCGTCGGACAAAACAAAATATAGATATACATATTCTATATTTTTGAAAATATTTCATTTTTAGTACCTTGTTTTATGTAAAAAATGTGTGAAACTTTCTGTTTCAGGTCTGTCGATCCGCAGTGTTTGCTGGAAGGCCGACCGGATCCTGGCTGGGACACAAGACAGCGAGATCTTCGAGGTAATGGTCCGAGACCGGGACAAACCGGTTCTGCTGATGCAAGGTCACAGCGAGGGCGAGCTGTGGGCTCTCGACCTGCATCCCAAACAGCCTGTCGCCGTCACCGGGAGCGACGACCGCTCCGTCAGGTCAGTCTGACGCACCAACACCGCCACAATCATGCTGCTGATCAGCTGAGTTTATGTCCCACCTGTCTGTCTGTCTGTCTGTCAGGCTGTGGAGTCTTCCTGATCACACCCTGCTGGCTCGTTGTAACATGGAGGAATCTGTCCGCAGCGTCTCCTTCAACAATGACGGATCTCAGCTTGCTCTGGGCATGAAGGACGGATCCTTCACAGTGCTGAGAGTCAGGTGACCTCTGGGTGGTGTTGCTAGTGAAGGGGGTCATCAACTTCGTAAATGTTTGTTTTTGATTGGAATGAAATGCTTGCTTGCTACTTAGAAAGAGTGAGTGATTTTATGTAACTGTTTCAACTTGCATCGAGTGTCTCTTTTCTTTTTCTTTTTGAATTTAATGCTTGTGATATACCTGACTTGATTTTTCATTTTCAAAGACAGAATGTTGAAATACGTGCTTACTCACATCCTTTCTCTTTACACTAAAGACAGAAATATCAGTTTTATTTTGTTTAGTTGTTTTTTATTTCGTTAGAAAAGCCTTAATAAAAACAGGTTTTGTCCTGGTTGAAACAGGCAGCAAGGACACTGATAAGACAGAAACAACAATACAGATTTCACGAAAGGCATCACGAAATCAAAATGATTTTTCTGATTATGAAACCATAAATAACATTTTCAGTACAATTACGTAATGGATTATGTCTTGAAAACAAGTTTATTACCTATTTTGAGTCAGTCAAATGGAATCATGTAAATATTAAAGTAAAGGGGGATTGAGGATTGAGCCTCGAAGAACTCCACACATCAAGTCAAGACCCTCGGATGCTTTGTTGTCATTGGTTGAGACCTGTGCTTAGTTCCCTGACAAAAAGGCCTCTGGTTAGAAGAACAACGTGAAAACTTGTTTAAAATAACTTGCCATTTGTTCAAGAACTGAGACTATTACATATTTAAGAAGAACTCACTCTAACAAACATTTGCCTCCAGAGACATGACAGAGGTCGTGCACATCAAGGACAGAAAGGAGGTGATCCATGAGCTGAAGTTTTCACCCGATGGCGCCTTTCTGGCAGTGGGATCAAACGATGGATTGGTGGACATCTACGCCGTTGCCCAGCGTTACAAGAAGGTGGGCGAGTGCAGCCGCTCTTCCTCGTTCATCACCCACCTGGACTGGTCAGTTGACAGCCGCTTCCTGCAGACTAACGACGGCGCCGGAGAGCGGCTATTCTACAGAATGCCAGGTACCGCCTGAGTCCAAGTCTGAAATACACTGAAACTCAACTGTTTACTTTGACATCATTGTCTCAGAGTGATTGCAGTAGAACTTTGGACTGATTTGTCTTTCTATGATGAAAGTGACTTCAGAGCTGCCTGTCTAAACTGTAAACTTCATGTGCGGTTTACTTATCTCCAGATACCCCTGACCTTTCTACTTCTAACCTTTGTACTTCCTCCTGTGTCCTGCAGCAGGGAAGCTGGTTCCTAAGGAGGAGGCAAAGGGGATCCACTGGATGACTTGGACAGGTGTCATCGGGACAGAAGTAAATGGCATCTGGCCCAAATATTCCAACATCACTAACGTGAACTCTGTAGATGCCAACTACAGCAGCGCAGTGCTGGTAACTGGCGACGACCTCGGCCTCGTCAAACTCTTCAGGTTCCCCTGTCAAAAGAAAGGTTGGTCTGACAAACTTTTCCACTGCAGGATCCAAGAAACATGTTCAGCCACATTTGGTCTATGTTTCAGTCAGTTCTTATGTATGAAAGACCATGAGAAAAATCAAATTTCTTTTTTGTTTGACTTATTTATAATGTGAGATGCTTACAAAAGTTGAAAGCTTAAAAAAGATATGGTACGGAAAACTTTTCTCTTGTGGAGTTCATAGACCTCATTCTTCAGTTTCATCTTCTTTCCTTTTGGTGTTGTGAGTTATTTTGGGATCTTCTCTGTTTTTTGTTGTTTTTTGTTGTTTTTTTGTTTTTTTTTTAAAAACTCTGCATGTTGTGACTCAAACAGGAGCCAAATTCAAAAAATATATTGGTCACTCTGCCCATGTGACAAACGTTCGCTGGTCCAACGACTTGCAGTGGGTCATCAGCACGGGTGGCGCTGACCATGCTGTCTTCCAGTGGAGGTTCCTTCCAGAGGGCGTCATGAATGGCGTCCTGGAGCCCCTCCTCCAAGGTAACACTAAGATTTACTAATACCTAAGTAATATCTCCCCCAGGAATCAATTAAGTATTTCTGATTCTGATTCAGCAATTAGCACAGATAACAAATGCCCAATACCGACTAAAACCAATCCAATGCAGTCTCAATGTGAGCCACCTAGCCTAGCTAGCTGAACCAAGAGAACAACTTGTAAAAATAGCGTGATGTTAATAAATTTTCCTGGATGGTGTCTTCAGAGGGTTACGCTGACTCTAACAGTGGAGAATCAGACTCAGACGTGTCCGACGTCCCAGAGCTCGACTCAGACATCGAACAGGAAGCTCAGACCAGCTACGAGCGTCAGGTGATCAGAAACAAACCAGTCACGTGCTGTAAATTACCTGCATGCCTGCCTGCTTGTTTGTGTGTCTGTCTGTGTGACTGACTCACCTGAGCGTGTCTGCAGGTGTATAAGGAGGATCTGCCTCAGCTGAAGAAGAAGCTGGTTGGTTCCCTGAAGCGGCACAAAGCACCAGAGGAGGGGCTTCGTTTGCAGTTTGTTCATGGGTAAAAACAACGACTAAACCATAAAGCTGATGTCATCCTAAACCGTCACTATTCACTGTTATATTTACGTGAGATTTGTTTGTTGTCCCGAGTAGATTGAAAACTTTTGTCCTATTGTACCACAGAATCAATTTCATGATAATTTCATAGGTTCTTTTTGTTATTGATCAAAACTAATCAATCACAATCGTGTTAAAAAACAAGAAGGCTTGTAAATGTGAATAATCAGTAACAGTGTGAGCTGTGTGCATTCTCTGAACAGCAGTGCTAAGAAGAGTGTTCAAGTGACAGAGAGCTCTTCACTATTGAGCCTACTGATGCTCACGGTGATATTTGAAACCAAACTTGATATCATAAGTACTTAAAGTTTGAACCCAGCATCCATTAAATCTCATCTTCACTGTTATTATCTTAATGAGAAACAGCTTCTAAAGTTGATATTAAGTCAAACTTATGTTGGACTTTACAGCAGAACAGAAACATGTCAGAGGTCAGTGGGAACAGGAAACATGTTAATAATAGTAACAAATAATAAAAAAATAACTTATCAATCAAGAACAAATAACTGATCAATCAAGAACAAGTATGTGACATTATATGAAATATATATGTATATATAGACTTGCGCATTTAAATCCAACCACAGTAAATATTTTTTTTAATTGTAAACTGTATTTGCTTTTCATTATTATTAAAGAACAGGAGAAAAGATTCACACACCAGAAGAGCTCCTGTTAATATTTTTAATTTTTGGTTGATGTTTTGAGAGTGATAGTCTTCCTCAGACTGTTTCTGACATGATAGAATCGCCATTTTAAATTTC
>JAPZDX010000019.1:283389-293762 GCA_029783625.1 Naso annulatus | reverse complement strand
ACTTACAGGACTATATATGACTCTTAAAGCAAATCTTATGCAGATAATTGTAGATTTCTGTCCTGTAGGTCCTTTCTTCACATTCATCACCTCTTTGTACCTCCATCTGATCTCTTCACAGGCAAAACATAAGCGGTACTTCGGTCACTCTGCTCACGTGACAAACATTCGCTTCTCCTGTGATGATAAATACGTCATCAGCGCCGGTGGCAGTGACTGCAGGTGAGATTAAATTAGACAGCATGTCGGGCTTGTTCACTCCCCCGTTCAGTCAGTGAAGGTGAGGGCCATTTATTCCTCATCTTCATCTCCTATCAAGTCAACACACTTCACAAACCTCCTCTAATGGCCCAGCCTGTAATATTTGGCCTGAGCGAAAAGCATATAGCCATCATTTTTAGCGGGGATGCTTTTAAAAGTGATTGTGTGTTTTTTCTTCCTGTTCCTCTTCAACTGACATTTGTCTGCTCAGCCAATCACAGCGTAGCAACATCCTCCATTTTTACCAGTCCTGCTTCTTTTCTCAGAAACTGATTACAGTCCTGTGTGGAGCTCCACCAGGTCGATTATAAAGATTAATGGGATTGACTTGTTTTTGGAGCCTGCCTGAAGTTGCTGTTTGAAGAACTGCAGTTTTTTGCAGAGAATGAGAGTAAGATGGTGGCGCACACAGGTGCAGTGGCATCTTTTCATTCCATCTTGTCTCAGATTTTAAATGTACCTCTGGGGCTGTCACACATTGTTAGGGTATTTCATTATGCTGCACAATGACGATAAAGCGCTTGAAACTTGAATCTTTTATTTTGTCAGTATATCTTAAAACATGTCCATAAAGACGTCAGCATTCAGTGGTAAGTTTGGAAACTTATATTACAGCACAGCAGCAAAACAACGGATGAACATAAAAAACAAACAAAAGCTTTTTTCCTGTTTTGTTTTGTTTGTTTGTTTTTTTCTTCTTGTTATTTATGAATGCATTGTCAGAGCCCAGGTGTGTTGACATTTGCTGTGGAGGTTTTACATATGATGAGTTCACGCACATGGACGCATGCATTCCTCTTACTGCCATGAGTTAAATTGACTGTTCACTGATTTGGCTGTTTCAATTATGAAATGAGAATGTTGCACTTAACTTTTAGTCATTGCTGTGCTCGTCTTTCTCTTTAATATTTGACTATTTAGCATCCTGTTCCAATTAATGTTTACAATAATATTGGCATGATGTTACATAAAAATTTGCATTTAAAACATTTAGTCACTTGATTGATTTTTTTTTTTCCTGATATTTATGCTTTTTCTAGTTTTCTGAATAACATTTGCTTGTTGATTATATTACACCTGTCTGTTAATTACTGGGACAGTCCTGGCTCAAGTTTTTAAGTTACACCCACCAATGCCATTAATGCTGAGGAAAGCCGAGGGCTGAAACGTGTCCGTGGTTTTTGCTGCCATGCTGTAATAAAAGTTTGAGAACTTAACCAGTGAGTGCTGATGTTGTCATGGATATTTAATCATAACATTTCCCAAAGACATTTGAGTGGAGCACAACAGTTCTGTTTGATTCAGCATATCTCCACATTCATTTTTCTTGTTCTTCTCATTGTCTTCCCTCCAGTTTATTTGTGTGGAAATGTCAGTGAGTCTCTTCTTCTTCTCCTCCTGTGATGCTGCACTCACCTCTGCTGACACTCTCTTACCTGAAACTGCTCCAGGAAGTCTGAAAATGGACAATCCGCAGATGTTCAATCTGTTAACTGCTGCTGACAGACACACATCACGGGGAAACGAACCTGTGACATTTCTTCTGCGGAACACTCTGTTTCAGTCCAATCAGAGCTGAAAGTCTTTTATTGTAACGTGATTCTTGTACTTTCATTTTCATTTAAAATGAAGCTGAAGAGCAGCCGGTTAGATTTCAGGTCTCTGTTCAAACATTTGTGTGAGAAAGGTTTTGTAGTTTGACAGTTTGACCTCTTCAAGAACTCGTAGCTGTTTCATGTAGCAGTGTTTCTGTTTGTCAGTATGTGCCTTTCTCACAAACTCTGACCAAACATTTGATACAAGGTTATTCTTAATCGTGGTGCTATGAAACATGATCATTTAGGGCTTTTTACACTTCTGAATACTGTCATTTTGTTTTTGTATCCTGTACTGTCTGATGATGAGGATGAGGATGGGGAGAAAGAGGAGGATGCAGTTATATTTCACTGCACTAAAATGAAGTAGGAAAAAAAAAGAGGAAAAATGGATAGTTTGTTTAAAAGAGCAAAATGATTCTACCTCAAAATACAACAAAGAGAAACAAAGTAACAGTAAAAAAAAAAAAAAAGGTAGAAATAAATATTGAATAGAATTAAGTTTTAATTAAACAGACTAGAGACAGACAATGTCAAACATTTTATGTCCACAAGAGGGCACTGTGTTTGTGATATTTGTTTTCTGAAGAAATAAAACTTGAACTGAATGCTGCTTTTTAACATCTGAACGAGGATTTAAAGGGAAAAAACAACAAACAGCTTTGACTCATTTATCTGGTGACCTTCTGCTCTACATGAACTGAGGTTTGTTCCAACCTGTATAACAACATAAACATGTTACTTGTGTTCTTGATGTGATGTTTGTTATGAACATGTTTTAGTGTAGTAAGATCAAAATGTAAAATTAAGAGATGTGGCTGTTGCAGTTTGTGTTCACTTTCATCTGGAGCTGCTGAAAATGCCGCGGGAGGAAAAAAAAATCTCCTTATTTATGTTCCTCTTCTTTAGACTTTCCCTTCATCTTCCTCAATTTATTGACCTCTTTAAAGAAAACCAAGAGAAATATTTTAGACAGACTTTTGTTTAAATCATGGTTCTATTGTTTTGCTGCTTTGCATTTACCACCTCTGTTATGGAGAATCAGGGAAACATGACTGAAAATCAGCATCAATAGTCAGCCAGGAGTCTCCAGAAGCAGATCTCTATGAACTGCTTTTGACGGCTAGGTTCCAATAAATTAAATTATAGAGTGTGGTCTGGACCTGCCCTGTATTTACACTGTCTTCAGATAACTTTGGTGTGATTTGGCGCGATATAGATAACATTGACTTGACTTGACCGTGTATTTACCATCAGTAGTAGTTTCCTTTCAGCCAGATTCAAGACTGTTTGGTTCTGTGTCCCAAATCTCTGAGGTGTAGGCGGCAAGTGAAAAGTTATCATGACTGAGAGTAAGTGTGGACAGAATTATAAGAATAAGAGCCAGAAAGAAAAATACCAACATTTCCCTTAAAGGGATAAAAACCCACAGAAGTCACAGATGAAGTGTAACGTGAAAGAGAAAAAACTGTATGAGTAAATGTTTCATTGCATAGTTTAAAAAAGTTAATGGGTTGTCTCAATAAATGATAGCACAAAACTAAAGTTTGTACATGTGATGTTTTATAATAGACGGTTTGGAAATATATATAAATGGAAAATGGAAGTAAACTGTCAACTCTGCTTGACCGTTAACATATTGAAGAATATAGAGCAGAACTTTTGGCCAATCATATTACAAGTGGAGTTCCATAGGGTTTCATGTTTGGTCCAATCCTATTTCATTTGTTTAAACATATGTTGCCCACTGACATGTTTATATGTATGTTCACTTCAAACAGTAGTTCAGGTCTGCAATTCAAACCACTTTTCTAAACCAGAGGTAATCATGGCAACACAGCATCTCCATCAACCAAGTAAAGAAATGAAACCCATCCTTTGGTTAAACCAACTCCAGACACCATGTAATGGACGAAGGGTGACTTCATTACAGCTGACCCAAGAAATGCAGTTGAATTTACAGGCTACAAACATAGTGATAGTGGTTCTGGTGCAACAGCAAGTCTGTCTACTTAAATTTATTAACAACATAAAACCCTGCCTTTTGTAGAATGAAAAATATTTGCTGTTTTAAGTTCCAAACTCATATTCCTGAATTTCCATAACACACTGAGATCCATCTTCTTATCACAAAATGCATCCAAAGTAAGCTAAAAGTACTTTATAAAAACGAATTAGGCTACTATTAGCGTTCTTTTTCATCACAATTTAGTGTAGTTGGTAATGTGTTTGCAAGTTTACACGGACCCCAGGTGTAACTTTGTGTGACATGTCTTCTTATTTTATTTATTTATTTTATTTCGCATGAAAATCTTATTGCAGCTGTTAGATGTGCGGTGAAGTGGACGTTTTAAATACCAGACATCAGAAATGAGTGAGTCAAAAATTGGCCTTAAAATCTAATCCAAGACACTTTACACAGTGTAAAGAGTGTAAATTACTCTCATACGTGAGATGAATGTTAGAGACGAATCTAAGACAGAATAATCAGAAATGCGATATAAAAGCAGTAAATGATTTCACGTCATACTGTGAGCAGAGCAGAGCCGGACACCTGTCAACGGAAATGTAAATTGAAAAGTTCCACTCCAGACCCGCAGGGGGCGGTGACGGCTCGTCTGGGTCTGTCAGACAACTGTCATGGCGGCTCCCTGTCGGAGGTTGATTTTATGGTGAAAACTCAACAGACTGACTCTTTATTTCAGGATGAGCTGAACGAAGAAACTCCTCTTTGTCAGGTGAGAAATCGAACCGAACAGAACTGCAGTTTACCTGAAACTGCGTCACTGTTTCCGGTCAGTTTTATGTTTTAAGAGAATAAATCCTGTGAGGCTCCAGCGACTCGCGAAACCTCACTGTTACATGTTGTGTTTTAGTGCCCACAGATAAAAATACCTGAAGCAACAAAATTACGCCGGTTTTTCGCAAAGTGTCTGTACTTTCAGCAAATTCGGCGTCCTTAAAACGCACCAAATAGCTTTTATTTCAGCTGTATAATGTTTTTTATCAGGTTTCTCCTCTCCTGTGACCTGATTTTTATAAAAGATTTGCTGTTACATAATGCATGATGTCCGAATCGTGTCCAGTAAATCATCTTCATCATTAACAAGCACCTTTTTAAAAATTATATTTCCATTTATTCACCTGGTGCTCCAGTGTTAGTCAACAAAGTTAAAAGTAGCCTACTAGTGCTGACCTTTGTGTTTGTACTAATCGGGGATCATGACACCTGTCAGAATAATAAATAAATGTTTGGTATGTAAGTTAGGTTCCCCTTATGAACTCTCATAACTTCTTCTGTCCTTCAGAGCAGTAACCCGGGCAGCTGCTCTATTGTATACTAAAAACAAGACTAATAAGAAGAAGAAGAAACTGAAATGAACTACTGACCTAAAATAAGGAAACAAACCTAAAAGGAAATGGAGGATTTGGAAGATAATCAGCAGGAATGAGCAGCTGAAACAGGAAAAATTACCTGTTTTTTGCTTTAAATTACTAATGGAAATCAACTCGCATATTGCACAGTGTGTGTACATGTGTGATGTCAATGACCTTCATGTCAGAAACATTTAAAGATTGTCGCTGTGTTCTGAAGCTCAGACAGAGAGACTCTTCCGAGGCTCAGTGCCGTCTTAAGCTTCTCTGAGAGTCGTCATGTCTCTTTATTGTTGACATCAAATTAACATGTAGTTTACTTGTTTTGGCTGCCACTCAAAAATAAATTCACAGATTAACAAAACCTCATCTCACCCTACATGTCTGCCTCTCTCTTTGCAGGTATGAATGTGATGTCATCCGTGATGCGGGGGGCCCGACGGCTTGTCCACACTGACTTGGCTCTGCTCAACAACTTCCTGCCTGCTCCCCTCCTCCGTCCTGCTCAAATGCCCGCCCCTCTGCTCATCTGTCATAGGAAGTTTGCCTCCAAACAGGTGAGTCTACTGATGTCATCAATTGTTCTCACCTGCTCTGAATAACATGTTGTGATCGGGATCTTTAGAGAGATAGAATCCAAATTCTGTGTCAGTTCCTGTTAAGCTGAATTTTTTAAGTGACGTGAACAGATAACTGCTGCCCAGCTCTGCTCATTTGTGTTATTAAGAACACAAAAAAACAAAAAAATATATATGTCTGCAGGTCAAAGGTCACAAGAAAGATCAGAAAAACGAGAAGCTCAAGACTAAAGTGGACAAACAGGAAGTGGAGATCAGACAGGGGATGACGGTGGCATCTCTTGCTGAGGCCATGAACAAAGACTTTGGTAAGAAACACCAATCGAGTGTTTACTTCTTGTGTGAATAAAGCTTTCTGTGTTTCAGCTCACGTGTTGAAAGCTCTGTGTGAATAAAGATTTTTTGTGTTTCAGATCACCTGTTGCACGCTCTGTGTCGTTTTAGATCACTTATTGGAGGCTCTGTGTGAATAAAGTTTTCTCATGTTTCATATTTTGTGTCTGAAACTCTGTGTAAGCAAAGTTTTCTGTGTTTCAGATCACATGTCTGAAGTCTTGTATGAATAAAGGTTTCTGTGTTTCAGATCATGTGTTGGAGGCTCTGCTGAACACATCAGTGGATCTGGACTCTCTGGAGCCGGACTCGGTCCTGGACGAGCGTTGGATTAAGGAGGTGGTGACTCGATCGGGGATGAAATTCAGATGGGCCAAACTGAGCGAGAGCAGAGAGAAACCCAACAGAGACGTCTACAGGAGGTATGGGACAGGAAAAAAGCACGTCTGCAACCTGACCAATCAGAACACAGCAATTGTTTGGTGCATGTTGTAAAGCTGCATGATGATTGGATGTTGATGACATCATATGAAAAGCATAAAAACTGTTTACAAAGGAAATATTTGTTGTAGTGTCTAAATGTCTCTGAGATGTTGCTTGTGACCTCTGACCCTGTCAGACCTCCAGCAGACCCGTCCAGTCTGGTGTCACGCCCCCCAGTGGTCACCATCATGGGTCACGTGGATCATGGTAAGACTACCCTGCTGGACTCACTGAGGAAGAGCCAGATTGTGTCCACAGAGGCCGGAGGCATCACACAACACATCGGAGCTTTTCTGGGTAACAACACACACCTGAGGACCCTCACCTGCTGTTTCATCCAACTTTATCGACAATATTGCCTACAGTCCGACAAAAACACCATTATACAAAAAATTAAAACACTGAAAACAGTTGGAGCCATTTTGTGTTTTTCAGCCGTCGGACAAGTTATTTTTGTCAATTAACTAATTGATTATTTGGTCACAGTGTCAGCTTTTGTGGTTCAGTCATTTTGAAGCCAGTCTGCGGTTTTTTTACTTCCAGTCCAGCTGCCTACAGGTGAGAAGATCACCTTCCTGGACACTCCCGGTCACGCTGCCTTCTCCTCCATGAGAGCCCGCGGAGCCAACGCCACCGACATTGTTATCCTGGTGGTGGCGGCTGACGACGGCGTCATGAACCAGACGGTGGAGTCTATCCAGCACGCCAGGAAAGCCAAAGGTATGCCTCCACCTGGCAGTCATAGCTGAGTACTGACAGGGCAGGGTTGTGCTGTGTTTCTACAATTTGTGTTTTTTCTGTTTGTGCTGCTGTTGTTCGTCAGTGCCGATGATCGTGGCGGTGAATAAGTGTGATAAGCCTCAGGCTGACCCTCAGAGAGTCAAGCAGGAACTGCTGGCTCACGATGTCGTCTGTGAGCAGTTTGGAGGCGACGTTCAGGCGATCCACATCTCTGCTCTCAAGGTGAACCGAGTCATTAAAGACATCAGCCGAAGTGTTTCAGAGAAGATGAGGTTGCTGTGATTTAAAGTAATGAAGTTGTTGCTGTTGTCAGGGCGACAACCTGCTGGCTCTGGCTGAGGCCACGGTGGCGTTGGCAGAGGTGTTGGAGCTGAAGGCAGAGCCCAGCGGCCCCGTGGAGGGACTCATCATTGAGAGTCGCACCGACCGAGGCAAAGGGTGAGTCATCAGTGACAGCGAGAGGCATTCTGTTCTGTTGCTGCGGTCCTAATGTTCTGACCGTCACATGTCCTCTCAGGCCTGTGACAACAGCCATCGTCCAGCGTGGGATGTTAAAGCGAGGATGTGTCCTGGTGGCTGGGAAGAGTTGGGCTAAAGTCCGTTTCCTGTTTGACGAGAATGGGCGGGCGATGACAGAGGCCGGGCCGAGCGCAGCGGTGGAGGTGGTCGGCTGGAAAGATTTGCCGTCTGCTGGAGAAATGATCCTAGAAGTCGAGTCTGAGGTGACAACAAAACTGCTGTGTGTGTACAAGAAGTGGGACTACTGTTCTTACAATATCACCATCAGATAGCCATGGTAGCATTCACAATACAGAGAATCTCCAGGACACACTGTGAGACGTTGTCATGGATACGTCACAAAATGTTAGTAAAAAAAAGAACAAAGCACAAAACGCAGGACTGATTAAAGTTTTTACTGCATTGTGGCACCAACAGATAACAAAGAGTGCAACACACACAGACAGACAGACACACACACACACACACACACTGACTGCAGCCTGCTTATGTGTGTAAAATAAACACAAAAACAAAAACACGTAAGATAAACTAGTAAAAGACCGAACGGTCAGAACAAGTAAGTCATGAAGGAGTGACTGTGTTCAGAGCGCCCGCATGTTCTAACAAATATTTGGCTTCAGAGTATCGATACGCTCTGTGCCTGTCACTGATAAGTCTGTTTGTTTTCTCGCTGAGCAGCAGCGAGCCAGGGAGGTGGTGGAGTGGAGGACTTATGAAGAGGAGCAGCAGAAGCTGCAGGAGGAGCAGAGCGCCATTGAGCTGAAACAGAAACTACACCTGGAAGAGTACAGGAAGGAGAGGGCGGGGCTAAGTCACCTGAGCTGGAGGCAGAGAAAGGCTGCTCTGTACCGAGCCAATAAGAGCAAGTTCGCTGTGAGACCAAGTGAGAGGACGCAAAGAGACGAGCTGAGGGTGCCGCTCATCATCAAAGGTACACACACGCACACACACACGCACACACACAGAACCACTGTGAAGTTAATAAACAAATTTAGGTCTCAGTGAAGTTGAAGCTTACAGACATCAGAATTGTCACACCCTTGTTGACCCTCTTTGACCTTTGACCTTCAGGTGACGTGGACGGGTCGGTGGAGGCCATCTTGAACATCCTGGACAGTTACGACGCTGAGCATCAGTGTCAGCTCGACGTCGTTCACTTTGGCATCGGAGACATTTCTGAGAATGACATCAACATGGCCGAAACGTTCTCGGGTAACAAGTTCCGCTTCCATCTCTGTATTTTTGATAGAACAACTTCTCAGTGTAGCTTTGAAACTGTGTGACATGGAGGAGAGAGGATTTCAAACAGGAACTGACCTCAGCCTCTGTCTTCTTCTTTTCTCCTCTGTCAGGTTCAATTTACGGCTTCAATGTGGGAGCCAGCAGGTCGATCCAGCAGCTGGCGGCGAGGCGAGGTGTCCCGCTGCGTCTTCACAACATCATTTACAAACTGATCGATGAGCTTAAGGACGAGCTGAGCAGCAAACTGCCTCCGCTCGTGTCGGAGAACATCCTCGGTTAGCTGCAGACAGATAAAGAATCTTTTTATCTTAGTGGCAAAATTTCATTGTAAAACTGAACTGAACTCCAGTGACCTCCTTCCCTCGATGTTCGAGCCTGTACCTGACAGGAAGTGTCACTTGCTCTGTCTCTGTGCTCGTCCAGGTGAGGCCACAGTTCTTGCCATGTTTGACGTCACTGTGGGGAAGAAGAAGGTTCCTGTCGCTGGCTGTCGGGTTCAGAAGGGTCAGCTGGACCGCCGTCTCAAGTTCAGACTGATCCGAGGCCGAGACTCTGTCTGGGAAGGTAAGTGAGACGTGATCACAGACGACAGGCACCCTTCCTGTCTGCAACGTTCCCTCACTGTTCCTGTGATGTTCCCTGCAGGTTCTCTGGCGGCGCTCAAGCACCACAAAGACGACGTTCAGGTGGTGAAGGCGGGGATGGAGTGCGGCCTGTCGGCTGACGGTGACATTGACTTCAGACCCGGTGATGTCATCGTCTGCTTCGAGGAGCTGGATGCTCCACAAGTCATTTCCTGGGATCCTGGCTTTTAATTATGACTTAAATTCCCATCATGCTCTGCTGCTCAGAGGCTCCAGGTGTTCTATTACCACTTAGGAAACAGGAAGTGCTGATGTACAGACTTTCTGTCTGCAGTGGATGTAACATGTAAATCAGATGATGTAACAATTTATTTATGTGGATAATAAATCGTTTTTTTCCGACACATGACATCACTCTCTCTCAAGTTTAACTAACCAAAGCAAACTGAGTTCAATATGCGAGTTGATTTCCATAATCAGAGAGCAGCTTTAAATCTCACATTTAAACCAGGGGACGTTTGTGATTAAATGAGTAGATAATATCTTTGCAATTATTAAAAAAAAAACTTTTTTTAATTGATGTACCCGTTCAAATACGCTGGTTCAATCCGCAGTGAAACGTTGCTTCATGAGGACGAGCATCATCACTGATGTCAATG
>JAPZDX010000019.1:204773-215948 GCA_029783625.1 Naso annulatus | reverse complement strand
GGCTGCCGGAGGGATTTTGTTACATTTTTCACAGAGTGTAATTTGCAGAAAATGTAATAGGTGGTGCTTATAGGTCCTCATGGGAAACTTGTTTGGAATGAGGAGATGTAAATCTGTTCAAATTTTCATGACTCTGAGTCAAACGGCACATAAAATATGCCTGTTCAAAGTTTGCATTTTCAACAGTTTGCTATAGCACTCCCTTTTGCCAGTCAGCATCAAATTTGTGCCATGGCTTCTTGGCATGACCCTCTACCAGTGTGCCAAATTTCATAACTTTCGACTCATCACCTTAAGCTGCTGCTGTGTTCTGTCGCATGCAGCCTGCAGTCCATCGTCAGACCTGTTGCTTCCTTGGCGCCTGGCGAACCTGTAAAACAAAGACTTCCTGAAACAATTTACGCAGACACATGTTCACTTCTCGATTGGTTTAGTCAGTCATGACGTGTCTCTCCCCCTGCTGTTGGCCACCATGATTAGGGGTGGGAATCTCTACACACCTAATGTTTCAATTTGATTACAATTCAGGGTGTACGATTATGATGCATCTTGATTGATCGTGTGTGACACAGCTTACACATAGTGTGGCTCTTGTCCAGTTCAGTTTCTATCAACTTTGTAGAAGCGAAAGTGTCTCCAAATGCTAGCTTTAGTCCACTAAGTGCTGGTTGGATCTCATTGTCAGCCTTGTTTCTTTCTTGTTTTTTTATGTGCTCCCTGTAAACTGTTTGGGGTGTGCAGCGCACTGCTATTCCACTTTCTGCCTTTTTTGTTCTGTTTATTTTATGTTATTTAAAACTTTGATTATCGATTATTGGACATTTTTGAATCAATTTAGAACTGTCCACATCTGGACAATGCATCAAAGAATCAACCCTCACCACCACCATCACCACCAACCACTAACCATGGTGCCTAGTCTTGCTTTCAGTACCACACCACTCACTCCCACTGCAGTTCTTCCTCTGTAGTCTTTTCTGGCACTAAGCAGCCAATCGTCTGCCTCCTGTTGACACTTGGATGGTTATGTGATGCATGCTTTCAGGCCTGTTAGCCTGGATCAAAACTATTTCTGAACCCATTCCAAAACACTCTTGTGGGTGGCGTGAATGTAGCCAAACATCCTTTGTGAATCCAGTTTTAAACAACTTGTTGCTTTGTGGCACCTGAGTTTGATCAGTCACTGACAGTTACAGTTCCTGTCCATCGTACTGTCCTACATTAGTCCCCTGGCAGTGGAAACGTCCTGTCAGCCCCTCATTGTGATTAAATCAATATGTTTTGTTTCTGTGGCTCAGCAGCTCCTGGAATTATTTGGTCGAGAAGGAGCAACAGCAGCTTAAATTTGAGGAAAATCCAGCACAGGAGATAGTGTCGATATTAATACTGGAATAATTCCTGACTGATTCTCAGTCTTCCCAGTACAGACATGACTCTGTTTTTACATTTAATGATGAAATTAAGCAAATGTTTCTTTTCTGCCGCAGAGATGTTCAGAACTCTGGACAAGAGGAACCAGGGGAAGATCCAGCTGGACTTGCAGCAGGTAAAACTCCAGTCTTGTGCTGCTCTTACTCTCCTTAATTGGTCCAGCCTGTTGTCACATGACTCGCAACATCACTGGACTCTTGTTTCCTTCCTGCAGTGGCTCTGCCTCGCCATCAACTGACAGCCGAATGCTCCAGGTGCATGCTGGGAGGACGGACAGCAGTTACTGTTGTGTCTTGATGGAATAAAAACAGTATGTTGTGTTTGT
This sequence comes from Naso annulatus, assembly GCA_029783625.1. Lineage (NCBI taxonomy): Eukaryota > Metazoa > Chordata > Actinopteri > Acanthuriformes > Acanthuridae > Naso > Naso annulatus. The sequence continues at coordinate 214,192 of JAPZDX010000019.1, read as the reverse complement.
GTGGATCTTCATCATTTCATTTTGTATTGAACTCTTCTGCAGCTCAGTCACTTCATACAGAACTGAGTCTGATGTCTGTTCAAGGAATCAAATAAATGAAATTCAACAGAAATTAAAAAACAAACAAAAAACAAAACAAAAAAACCTTTGTACACTAATTTCCAAATGACTAGAGACCAAACTGAAGTAAAGTTTGCTTTATGTGATTTGGTGTTGTGTGACACATAGTGCCATCTTGTGGTGAGGATGCAGGTTGCAACCAGCTGAATGTCCCTGGGGACCTACGGTGGCCTTCAGGGGACAAAAAAATACTGAGGACCCTCTCTAGGGCTGGTGATCAGTTTGTCTGTTCAGTAACATGATGGAACATGAACTTTATTAGTTTTCTTACATAACTTACATTAACTTACCTTACATAACTTAACTGACTTAAACAAATTACAGGAGAAATCACATAAACAGAATGCAAGAGAATATGACAAATAATTAAAAGAAAACCCTCAGAGGTAGTATGAAATAAGATTTTGTACTTCATAAAAACAAAAAAAATAAACAGGAGAAAAAAATAAATAAATTGAGGGGCTGTTAAATTATTTGGCGTGTTTGCTGACAGAAAGCTTTGCATATCAATCAAAAATGTTTGGAAAAAAGTAGAAGAAGAAATATGAAAGAGTTCTTTATTTGGAAAATAGAAATCACAAGAATAAGGAATATTCAGTTAAGGACTATTCTATGTGAAATGTGACTTTAATTTGTCTGTTGATACGAAACGTTTCAGATTTTCTCAATTTTCACAACTCATGTCACTGTGAACCAAGAGCAGAAGGTTTTTTGTCTGTGAGCGGACTGCAGATTTGTTCCTTTCCACATTCTTTCTGTAAAAATTTCCTCTGAACATGTTTCCTCTTCACTCCGAATGCTGAGTTTGGCATGTGAAGTTTTCAGAAGCTTTAGATAATCTTCTGGAATAGACAGCCAGTTCATCATGAGGAAATAAAACCTAGAGACAGAACTTGATCGTTGCTGTAAATCTGAGATAAGCAAAGTTTCATGTATAACCTTATTTCTTTATGGTTTTAGTGGCTGTTCGTGAAGACTGGCCTGTTAAAAGAGAATTTGTCTGCAGAATAGATAAGATGAAATCCGCAAACATTCCTAAAGAAGTATTTTAGAAAGCTGTCCAGTGTTTCTGTTTTTGTTTCTGTTCTCTGGGTTAGAATTTATAAAGTTTTCAGTCCTTTCTAGTCATTGTGTTAGAGTGAAGAGCATTCACATTTATCTAAACCGAGTCGAGTTTTTTTGGTTTGATGGAAACTTTCTGAATTGTGTTGTGATGTCAGAAGATCTTAGTCACAGCGAGTCAATATTCATTCTGTAAAATCTAAACAGGAAGCTTTAAAACAGAGGCACTCCACAGGATTAATAACATGCAGCTTTGTGTGTTTTATTGATGAGAAGAAACTTCGTTTGAGAAAAGGACACAAAAAGAATCCGCCTTCCTTCTTCTTTAAAGAGACAATTCACCCAAAAATGAAAATTCAGTCATTATCTACTCACTCTCATACAGAAGGAAGGGTGAGTGAAGTTTTTTAGTTTACAAAACATTTGTTGTTGTTTCAGAGGAAAAAGGTTTGCAGTTATCCCCCAAACAACTGAAGTAAATGGTGACCAGGATTTAAATGTAAATAAAATGCATAATAAAAGCATGAAGTACCTCCATTCTGCTCATGCAAACTAATACAAGTGTCCTGAATCCCCAACATGCAATGTTTCTTTAAAAAACATCACTGACACCACGTTTTTAGCTTTACATGTATGCCATGTTTTTGCATTTGTGAATGAGGCTCCCACATTGGAATCTACGGGCTACAGTAAACAACAAGGTAAAAAAACATGAAGTCTGTGATGGGCTTTAGAACAACATGGCATGTTAAGACTTTTGGGACTTTTCTGATATAAACCAGATCAAAAACACAAAAAGGTCAGGGTCACTGTTACATCTCCACGCACAGCAGTTAACACAGGTTAGCCCCTTTCATAACAATAAATTGTATTGGAAATATGTATTCTTGTGTTCAAGCTGGAAAATATGAGGATTTTAAAATTTTAACTGATTCTATTTTTTATTATCGACCTGAATCTGCAAAGTGAAGCTGTGACAGCGGTGTATAAACAGCTTTACCCTGCGCATGTGTGTGTGTGTGTGTGTGTGTGTGTGTGTGTGTGTGTGTGTGTGTTTCCCACGGGGCGGGGCATGGTGGGAAGGTTTCAGTAAAGTTCATAGCCTATGTTGATTCTTCAGAGTGAAATCTTGGGCATAAACTCGCGGAAACTCCAGCATATACTTTAGAAAATGTACTTTGGGACGAGAATGACGCAGGTTCGCAGAATAAAACCCAGGAACTCCCTGCGTCATTTGAACACATGTAACACAATAAGACCGGAAGTCACACATGAAGTCTTCACAATAAAAGCACCAGTAGGTGGAGTGTTTGACCTGCTTGTTCTGCCTGACAAGCGAAACAGCGAGACAGAAGGATAAAATCTCTGCAGACTCTCTTTCATTCATCTTCACAGTATTTTGCCGTTATAGCTGCTTTATAAGAACAATAGTAGTTTTATTATGAAGGTACTTACCGGAAGTCTGAGCTGTCACTCTTTCTGCTTTGACTTTGATTATTCCCAGCTGACTGAGAACTCCCTTCCTGGCATCACATACCTGCTGCCTCAATCGTCTTCACATCCTCCAAAACTTTCCAGGACTCTCCAGACCTTCCACTCCAGGCTCCAGACCCAGCAGCATGTCGGGCATCGCGAACACATTGCAGAAACTCCGGGAGAAGGAGACGGGCTGCGGCACCAACGCTCAGGCGGTGAAGTACCTGAACCAGGACTACGAGGCTCTGCGGCAGCGCTGCTTCGAAAGCGGCTGTCTGTTCCAGGATGAGACGTTTCCGGCGCAGCCCTCCTCTCTGGGCTTCAACGAACTGGGCCCCAACTCCTACAAGATCCGAGGGGTGAGCTGGGAGAGACCCACGGTGAGCGCGCATACACACACACTCACTGTTGAGCTAAAGCTGTCAGCTGAAAAAACTGTGAGAACACAGCTTTTATCCAAACTGGAGAGACTTTCAATGGATCCACAAGTTTGCCATCTTTTAATTTTCAAGCTTTTAAATGAGTTCAAGTGATTTTTCACTTCTTACTGACGCAAACTCGACTTGATTTGAATATTTCCTCATATTGAATTACATTGATAGGCTGATGGTTAGGGCTGTAATTGACAATTATTTTCATTATCGATTAAACTACCGATTATTAGTACAAGGAATTGATTATTCATTATGTGAAATGTCAGAAAAGTGCTAAAAATGCTCATCTTATTTTCCCAGGGCCAAATTTGATGTCTTCAGATTGCTTCTTTTGTCCAAACAACAACCCAAAACACAAAGACCCCTTATTTATTTTTATAAATAACGCAAAAAAGCAGTTCTTTTAGTTTTTTACTTCGCCAATGACTGAAACAATTAATTGATTAACAAAATAGTTGGCAATTAATTTTAGATTAATCGATTATTTGATAAATCATTGCAGTTCTATTGGTGATGCTCGTGGAAAAGCAGAAGGGATTTCAGCCTAACCGAGGTTCAAACATTTTATCAGTCAGATGGTTTATTCTGCTTGTTTTCTTTTATTTTAGTGTTGTTTACAGTTACAAAAACTATGTCTGCCAAAATGAATCTGTTCTCAGTGTCTTTGGGAAAGAGTGAGCAGGAGGTGAGACGGAGAGTTTTGTGTGGACTTTGGCCTCAGGTGTCTGCTCAGCCGGTTCTGGCTGCAGGTGAATAACAGGCCACTGCAACATAACCTGTCGCCAGGTGAAAGCTACAGAAGTGACAACTTCCTGTCTTCTTCTCCTCCCTTCTGACTGCAACTCGCCTGACCACCTGCACGCTGAGGGGTTTTGTGCAGGGGGCGGGGCAGGTGTGCACAGGTGTAAACCTGTCAGCTGACGTGTATTGTGTTTCCTGTGCAGGAGTTGACTTCTGACCCTGAGTTCATTGTCTCTGGAGCGAGCAGGACCGACATCTGTCAGGGAGCTCTGGGTGAGAACAAACACCAACATAATTACCAGTTAGATCACTGGTGCCCAACCTGGGGCTCCCCACCCCCACTAGGGGTCACTAAAGCTTCATAGGGGGCCATAAGACCTTGGTTTTTGGGGTGGGTGTAAGAAAACTTTTTTTTTTTTTAATTCCAGGTGACCTTTATCTCAGTATTTCATTGATTTCTGTGAATAAAACTAAAAACTCTCAAACTTCATAAAGAAATCTCTCAGGAGAAGAGCAGGTGAAGATGTCAGCTGCATTCAGAGAGTCTCACTGACCGCTAGCTCACTGACGAGCTAACAGGCTTTTCTGCAGAACAATGACCTAATCATCAGAGAGACGAAACACAGAGCATGTTATTAAAGGAAAAGTTCTATTAAATATGAATGATCATCACAAAAAAATTAAAAAATAATAGTAATAAAACATGATAAGACAGAAGGTTTAATGAAATGTTTGTAAAAAGTTGAAGAAAAGTCAACTTGGATGGTAATATGTTAAAAAATTCCAGTAGTTCCAGAGCTGGAATTACTCTATCTGTACTGGAATTTAATTCCAACAGCATGACTGTGCTGCAAAAAAAGAGACTTGAAACTTGATGAAAAGTCTTTTCCTCAGGAATTCAGAAAAGTTGAACATGACATGAGGTCAGTTGATCTGATATAATTTATACTTAATCACCATAAATTGCCCCAGGACAAATCAAACAGTCTTTGTTCCAGAGTCATTATGTCTGCAACTGGTCAGACTGGAAGAACTGGTTCCAGTATATGGAGATAACTTTGACACCTGCACAGGTACAAACAGGTAGGAACAAAGCACAGAGCAACAGGAAATGGATGCATGAAGAAGAATCAAAAGCAGCGCAGAAAAGATGTGAGCTCTGAATGTTCCTGCCTGGCCTTAATTTGATTTTCAGTTGTAGCATCTTTCCAAAGAATATCACGTGTAAATAAAATATACCTTTTGTTTTAAACTGAGAAAGTTACTGTGCAGGACAGTTTGATCCGCAGGTTTTACGTTCAGGCTTCATGCAGCCTGAGAGAATAAAACCTGAGCTTTTGATGCTGATTGGTAAGCTGGCTGCTCACAGCTCACAGTAATGACTGAATTCACTCACTTCAGAAAGACTTGAGTCTGAAGAACTTAACAAAAACACAAACATAGATTAAAAAAACTCCTCATGATTAAAAAACCTAAACCATGCCAAGAAACCAAACACATCAGAGGAGAAAAAGTTAACAAGTCCTAACTTAGTCCACAACCATAACAAGAACAAACATAACTGAGATATGCAGTATTTCCCAGTCAGATCTGATCTGAACTGCAGCTGTGATGCAACAGAGAGTTATTTGAGAGTCAAATCAGGATCCATCAGCAGGATAAACTTCACTTTAAATAAAGAAGATCATCATTTAAAGGTGCAGTTTCATCAGCTGCAGTGAGGTTTCAGAAGAACAGAGTTACCTCATCAGTGAGGCTGATGTTCCATGCAGTGTCCAGCTGTTCTTAAAAACTCCTCTTTCCTTTATGCTAAGCTAAGTTAGCTGGGATTGAACCTTTTCAAGACATGGTCTTAAACTGTGCTCCATTGTTTTGAGATATTGAAACCACCTCCATACAACAGTCACATTAGCTTTTGAACAGCCTCAACTTTAGTAATTTATGAGCCTAATGAGGTCCCAACGGCTGTGTGATAAGGAAAATTTCACTCAGGTGTGTGTGTGTGTGTGTGTTTATATGCGTGTGTTAATAGTCAGTTCAGGTGTGAAGGGTTTGTGTGTGTTGCCTGTCAACAGAAACGGTTAATATGCCAGCACTTGGGTGGGCGGCGGCTGACTCATTATGATGTCATCAATGTGCTTAGAAGGGAATCACAGGACGCTTATGGTTCAACTGGAAATTGTTCTATAGTAATGAATGGGAACACCCAGGAGAGTCCAGCCAATCAGAGCACAGAGCAGCAGAGTGCGGGCAGGTGAAAGATCATACCACTGTATTATCACAAGGGATAGCTGTAATTCATCAGTTTTCAGGTAGGTTTCTTTCTTCAGGTGCCACCTGCAGAAGAGAAATGACCTTATTCACCTGGGACCTTTCAAAGCCTCAGTGTTCTGATTAGTGATGATCTGGGTTTAATTTTTCTTTCAGGCTCCACTAAAGTAGTTGACTGACAGATTTTCAGATGTAAAGACTTATGCCCCGCCCTCTTCCTGCCCATCATCCAGGTGACTGCTGGCTGCTTGCGGCCATTGCCTCTTTGACCCTTAACGAGGAAGTTCTGGCCCGAGTCGTCCCGCATGGACAGAGCTTCAGGGAAGGAGAGTATGCTGGCATCTTCCACTTCCAGGTACACAATACACACTATAAAATACTTTAAAAGGCAGCGGTGTACAGAGTACTGATGGAGCTGTCACTACCTGCACCTGTAGCTTACCACAACTGCTTCTAATATAACATCTTAGATTTATTATCAAATAAATGTGGTTATAATAGTAAGACCTTTCAGACACATGAGCTGCTGCTTGGTTTGCTATTTCTTTTGCTGTAACTTTTATGTTTGTCTGTCTTTGTGCTGTCTGTCGGCAGTTCTGGCAGTTTGGCGAGTGGGTGGATGTTGTGATCGATGACCGTTTGCCAGTCAGAGATGGAGAGCTGCTGTTCGTCCACTCAGCCGAGGGAAGGGAGTTCTGGAGCGCTCTGCTGGAGAAAGCTTATGCTAAGTAAGACCTGACTGAATCTGAAACTAAACCTGAAGATCAAAAACTACCATTAAAACCTGCCTAACCTGAACTACCGGCAGACAAACCTAAACTACCAGCAGACTAACCTAAACTACTAGCTGACTAACCTAAACTACCAGCAGGATAACCTTAACTATTGGCTTACAAACCTTAAATATTAGCTGGCTAACCTAAACTACAAACTGACTTACCTAAACTACCAGCAGACTAACCTCAACTACTATCTGACTAAACTAAACAACTAGCTGACTAACCTAAACTACAAGCTGACTTACCTCAACTAGTAGCTGACTAACCTTAATTATTAACTACCTAAACTAACTGGAAGGTTTACCTAAACTACCTGCAGACTAACCTAAATTACTTGCTGGATAATCTAAACTACCATCACAATAACTTAAACTCTTAGCTGGCTAACCTAAACTACTAACTGACTGACCTAAACTACCAGCAAACTTACCTCAGCTACTAGCTGACTAACCTAAACTGTTAGCTGGCTAACTTAAACTATAAAATGACTATCCTAAACTACCAGCAGACTAACCTCAACTACTAGCTGACCAACTTAAACTATTAGCTGGCTAACCTAAACGACTAACTGACTGACCTGAACTACCAGCAAACTTACTTCAGCTAATAGCTGACTAACCTAAACTATAAGCTGACTAGAAACTACCAGCAGACTAACCTATACTATTAACTGACTTACCTAAACTATTAGCCAACTAACCTAAACTACCAGCATGCTAACCTGAACTACAAGCTGACTAACCTAAACTATTAGCTGACTAACCTCAACTGTTAGTTGATTTACCTAAACTACCAGCAGACTAACCTAAACTAACATTTTACATGGGACATGTGAAATGCAAATGCATCTTGGCCCAGTGGACGGGAAATTTGCATTGGAAGAAAATGTGCAGATCAGACTTTTTATTGGAGTATCGTTCTTTGCAGTTTGTGCAATAGAGAATTTTACACCTTTGGAGCACTTTATGAAGTTTAATTTGACAGCATTTAAATTCTTGCTGCAGTCACTGAAGCCATATTTGTTGCTGTCGCCTACCTGATAATTGACAGTTCTTAGATGTGCTTGTGTGTTCAGGTATTTGTTGCAACACGTCCTCCCCGACACTCGCTGCATTCTTTACATGAATGTTTCCAATAGGGAGAGTCAGAGAGTTCCGCCCTGCTGCACCCTCACAAATACACACACACTCGCATACACCTGACACAATACTGTCATGAACATCGAGGAGTGTTCATGTTTGTGTTGTCATTAAAAGTCATTTAGTCTATTATGTCACTTTAAATGTAAGTTAACCTGTCATGGACATACAGGCATCAGACTTGTAGACTTTATAGCCCTGTTTGTAAACATAACATTGGCTGTCAGAGGAACATTATAATAAGGTCAGAAATGTTTTTGTTGTTCTCAGCTGAAGTGGGTGATTTTCAGTCATCATACCAAAGTCATAGTAAAGTAACCGTAACGCACGAGAGGCTGAAGACGTTTGATGCTCTGCCACTCTTGAGTATTTATGGCAGGTTACATCATCTTCATTAATATCTAGTTTTCAGAATTATAAAACATCTCGAGCAAGGTAAACATGTTTATGACTGTTTAAACATGACATGTCAGTGTTATGCACTCTCCCTCTAACACGGTGTTACCACATAGTGACACTATACACACGTGCACATGTACATCGTGTTTCGTTATTTTTCTGGCATGTATTTGTGTGTTTTCCATCAGAACAAATCTAGAGACTCTTTCTTTGAACGTTACAGCTAAACGAACAGATTGCAAATCAAAACTGTTGCATTTTCTGTGATCAAAGCATAGCAAGTACACCTCACCTGTGACAGACTTAGTAGTGTCGAGGCCTTCGGTGTTAGTGATTCGTTGTTGTTATGATGTCGTTGCAGGTTAAATGGCTGTTATGAGGCTTTGTCTGGGGGATCGACCACTGAAGGTTTTGAGGATTTCACCGGCGGAATCGCTGAAGTCCATGAGCTGAGTCGACCCAGTCCTCACCTGTTCCACATCATCCAGAAGGCTCAGAGCCGTGGCTCGCTGATGGGCTGCTCTATAGACGTAAGCTCACTGTGAGAACATGGAGGAAGTGTGCAGGTGGAATGGACAATGACAGGGATTCTTTGTGTGTGCCTACGTGTTCATTTGTGTTGAAGCTAATCAGCTGATTGTGATTTTGTTTTAGATCACGAGCTCAGCAGACTCAGAGGCCATCACATATCAGAAGCTGGTAAAAGGCCACGCCTACTCTGTGACAGGTACAGCTGAGGTGAGTGGACAAGCCCCCAGACAAGCCCAGCATCCTACATTAGCTAGCCGCTTGTCTTCACTGTACGCAACAGAACAATCAAACTACATTTCCCCTGAGTCTTTGTCACTTACTGGAGTTCTTGAATCCTGAAAGATTGTTTTATTGTTATTTGTGTACAGATGCATCAGGTCCTTGCTGATTAAACTCCTGTCAGCAGCTGACCTGAAGGGGGCGGGTTTAGCACTTTACTGCGAGTTTGAAGTGATGGTCTTACATGC
>JAPZDX010000019.1:145093-155986 GCA_029783625.1 Naso annulatus | reverse complement strand
TTTCAGAATGTTTGTTCTCTGTGCTTTTAATGTATCACTTGTGCTTTTGTTCTGTGCATAAAAAGTAAGTGTTTTGCTGTGAAGTGACAACATAACGATTAAAAATTGGTTATGACCATCTTTTATTAGTTATGATAACATTTTACTAAATATGAATCTAGAAATATGATGTGAACTGACATGTGACATCACTGCAACAAAGTTTGGCATCACATGAAACAAAGAAAATCGTAAAGGAATAGTTCAACATATAGGCCTACTGGAATAGTTCTAAAAGTAAAATGAAACAATCAATATAATTTGCATAGAAATAGCTTGGCACACCTTTTTTTTAGTAATTATTTCATTCATTTATTTGACAATTTTCTTTTAATCATACCAGTAGAGTCTAAAACTTTCTATTAAAAGAAAGATAAAATACAGCTGTTTATCAGTCGTGCCTTGAGAAGTTTTAAATATCAAAACTAAAATCATATCTACTCACTGACACTACTGATCAACTGACTAACCATTTAATACATTTAGACAGCCTGAAACATTCTGTTGCCATTTCTGTAAATGATTGTTTGTTCTTCTGAGTACAACTGTTTGCATGTCCCTTCTTGATCATCATGTTATCCCTTGATGCTCATGATGCTCCAGCTCAGCCAAGTAATCTACAGGGGAGAGCCAGGACAGATGAAACACGTATAAGATAAATTTAACTTTAAAAGATTACATTACAGAAAGAAACTAATTTCATTTATGTGTGCTCTATTAATACCAGTTAGAGTTGTTGTTTTTTTTCCAATGTGGAAAGACTTTGGTATAATTTGGCCTTGAATGGAGGATGCGCTTTGCTTCATTTGTCCCATTCAGATGGGACAGATGAAAGACAGGAGTAGCACAGAAGAAACAACAATATAACAGCTTGAATTGTTTGTTTTATTCTTGTTTTTAATCAAATCTAACAATGTACTTCTGCATATGTAATTGCAAGCATATTATGTCCTTTATCTTAATTAAAAGATATTAAATTTAATTTCCAGAACATATGGCATAACAACAAATGACGACATTTGAATTATTTTATTAATAACACATTGCATTTGCCTAAATTCCTGCCTCAGAACATGTTGAATGACTTACTTAAACATAATTTACAGACAGGTCAACCAGTACGCTTATTATTATGCGCTTCATACACTAATTACGATTATTCTTATAGTAGGGGGGCATATAATCTTCTCATTCTACTCTCAGCAAGAAAGCAAACTATTCCACTGATTCATGGTCTATTTATTTACTGTGTCAGGAGCGTTGATTCACATCAAAAAGATGGAGTTTGCTTTGTTTTCACTGAGATTGCTTTGTCATTGAACTAGGACACAAGTTGCAATAATATTTATTCTTTGAGGAAAATTAACAATCAAAATGCGGACAAATATTTTATATTTACAAGCTTCATATCTGTTTCAACAGCATTATTGTGTTTGCTCGTCAATATCAGCACCAAAATCTACATCTGTAGGTAAACATTTAAATTTAGGAAAGCAGTGAACAACAGGTAGGAGGTCTGTAGCAGGAAACAAAAAGGAGAAGCTCGTCATGGTGAAGAAAATATAGAGAAAAAGATTTATTATTATCTTTCATGACCCTTGTAACCAACATATCCTCTCTCTCTCTCGTTTCTCTACACACACACACACACACACACACACACACACACACACAGCTCCTCTGATCTGACAGTCTCGTATTCGATGAATGTCAAGTCCACTGAATTCATTTGCACATTTTTAGCTGGAGGTTGATGCATCATTCAGGCCTATTTTTCTCTGCTGTCACTGTTTTACAACCAATCTCATTATTATTTCATACTGGGTTATTTATTATGCTTCTGTACAGCACACACATACACACACACACACACACACACACACACACAGTGTGAGTGCTGCAGTCTCAGAGGGCATCACTATGGTAACACAGTCAGCCTTTACATCACACTCTGCTCCCCACAGAACTGAACTTGGTCACTGTTGCTAGGAGACAGAGTGTGTGTGGGGGTGGGGTGGGGGTTATGTAAGCGTACTACAAGACGTAACTGACTTGTTTAAGTGTAGTGTAATCAGATTACTGTGAGCACATGTTTATTGTTGTGGCTTCACAGCTGTTCATGCACACAGTGCTGCAAGAGTGACACTGCTGGCTGTCTGTGGATGCCATGGCAACAGCAGCTGGTGCACATGAAAAAGCGATGCTGCTCACTCTGTGTTGGGAACAGAGGACATGAGCAGAAAGTGACATACGATGAATGATATGCGACAACTCATTTTGGCTTCAGAGGACAGAGAGGAAGCTGAAACACACTCATTTCTGATGTCTGGGTCAGTGATAGGACATCGCTCTGCTGGAGGCAATGGCACCTTACTTTAGAATGTGTACATTTCAAACATCATCTGTCCTCTAGCGCCACCTTTAGGACAGGCTGCAGTCTCCATGTTTCAATAATCAGATGTTTCTGTGAGCGAAGGCCTCACAGTGAGACAGACTTTATCTCCTCTGAGAGCTCAGCTGCTAACGAGCAGTAACCATGGAAACCAGTCCCCTCCGTGCTGCGAGTATACTCACACACACATACACACACACACCTGATGCTGCTGTCTCTACAGTCACTCATTTCCATCTCTGTTGCTTTGTGCTGGATGCAGCTGTTGACTCAGTTAATTTTTAGGACACATGTTGACTGAAGGGCTTCACAGACTCGTTCAAAATGTTCTCTAGCAACTCAAGAGAGAATAAATCTGCTGCCAGAGGAGACCCTCAGCACAGGATTTAAAGGCCAACTACAGTCTGTCTTATTGAACTACCCACCGATGTTCAGCTAACTGGATGTAAGTCTCTAGAAAGCTGTGACGGATGAGGCTCATTGCATTTTTTTAATAAACACGCAGCTCTAGGCTTTACCAGTGGTGCAAAATGGTGTTCACTTCCCGTCTCCCAATTGGGCGGAGTCATGTATCCTATAGAGAAAGTTAAGGAACCACCATCCCTCTGCCTCATCTGTAAGTGTTATAACATTGTGTGAATGGATTAAAGCAGATGGATTTTGCATCACACAATATTTGTTTGATGTAAATTTTAACGTTTAATTCATGGTTTTACCTATAAGACCATTTAAATTTCTGTTTATGTCCATTGTAAAGCAAGGCAGATAGCACCAGTTCCCAAATCTTGTGAGAATGTGTTGCAGAGACAGAGACAGATCTTGAACAAAGTTAATTTCCTCCTGATTTTTGTGTCAGAAGGTTCAGAAGATAGACGTGTCTTGTGGCAAATGGATCCAGTCTGTATCTGATGCTGACAGGTGCAGGTCGGCTGTGATTGCTCAGAGTTCTCTGATAGAGATCAGTTAGGACGAAAGACGGACTTTTCTTTAAACATATCAACTATGAAAAGACAAGATTCTGAGGTGGAGAGTGAATGTGAGTGACGTGGGCTCACTGCTGATCTGAGGAGGAACCGGACCTTCACAGCACATCAGTCAGGTCCACGCTGTCACACAGGGAGAGGCAGAGACAGTTAATAGAAAGTAAGACCTCTCTCTGACCGTTCATTTCCTGTATCAGTGTCACATGGGTTTTGTCACGGCCCCACCCCTTTCCGAGATTAGAAGCAGTCTTGAGTCTGTTTCTTCTTATGGGAGAAATGAACTTGATCACAGATTATCACTACTTCTTTCAACCCATCGTCACCAAGATGCATGTTGCACACTTCCGAACACCACTTACAGTGACACAGTAGGTGTAGGCTATATACCATTTCACATCATTAGCACAGCGTACAGTGGGAGATCTTATGTTACTAACTGACTAATTTTCAAGAGATGTTAAACGGTGAAGAACGCGGTCACAGTCGTGATGCTGCGACGGCTTAGTTCACCAAGAAGTCTGTGGTCACACAGACTGTTTGAACCACAGTGGAAGTCATGAGTGCAGGTTTATTTTGGAGTAAAGCGCTGAATCACACGCTGAGTCGACTGGGTTTATAATCATTTCTGATGTTTACGGCTTCATGTGATGTCATTTCCTGTCTGTCCCCTGTTTACTGGTCAAACCAAAGCATAGAGGACACACACACACACACACACCAGCCACTCTGTCAGTTTGTTGTAGTATTAAACCATTGCTGTTACCGTGGTAACCACAGCTGTCTGCTCCAGGATAGATGGGATGGAAGTGCTTTGTCTCTACAGGTGTGTTACAGGCAGAATGTGGAGGAGTCAACAGACACACCTGCTGACCTAAGTTTGAATCCCAGAAACACAGGTAGGGGGCGGAGTCTCTGTGCCAACACACACGTGTAACTCGTCAGTGACGAGTGAAAGAAATTATTTGATGAGTCTACATATTTTTAATAAAAACCGGTGGAACCAATCAATTACTAGTCAGTGATCATTTGACTGTCAGAGGGAATGATGGGAAATGCTTCACAATCATGACACGTGATCTACATGTGGACGTTTGTATTATTTTAGGCATACTTTACACCTCTGATACAAGCTCCGCCTCCTTACACAGGTATTCAGATCACACACACACATAGTCACGCAGTAACGAGCAGTCTGGGTGCATTACGTCATATCGTTTCTTCATTCTGTATGTGTGTGTGTGTGTGAGTGTATGTGTTTGCGCGCGCAAGGCTGTCCACACACTCGATCCATCGATCAGCTGATGAGCTGCCTGCGTTCATCAGCGTCTGGACGGTCGGACCGCCGATGACGTCATCGCCGGGACCGGATGACTGACATATCGTTTATCAGTTTGTGTTCGGGTGAAGCTGCAAAGCATGTCACGGCCCACGGCTTGATCACAGCGCCGATTACAAACCGACACGAGCCGAAATCGGATCGATTGGACTCACCGTGTGAGGAGGGTTCTGCTCCGGGCTCCGGGTCGTTCGGTTGAGGTTCCTCCGTCACAGAGCGGCGGACCGCGGACTCATCCTCAGCCACTACGACCGGGAATGGATGCTGAGAGAGGAGGAGGAGGAGGAGAGAGCCTCAGCTCTGCTCATCGGAGCTGCTCGGCTCTTGTCGGAGAACGTCGGTCGGACGGCGATGACGCTTTAACAAGCATCAGGCTACGTTCAATGACCCATAATAAACAGGAGATAATATGAGTTCATAATTGGCTATTAATGAAATAGTATTGTGTCACGTGCTGCTCGAGGCTGGAGGAGAAAGAAAATCATCAATGAAAAATAAAATCCAAGACAGACATAAAACACTGAAATAAACGTACAATAACTTCAAAATACACACACACACACTGTGTGGGAGGGCAAAGGTGAATTCATTAAAAAAAAAAAACAAAAAAACGTGTGATGGCTGAAGCTTTGAGAAAGAACTATTTTCTGTAAACGTATCAGCCTGTGAAGGTTTCATGCTGAAGAGGAGGAGCAGAACACACAGTTTGGGTCTGATAAGTTCAGTTCTAGAGTGGTCTAGAGCTGCTCTGTATGCAAAGTGTCTTGAGACAGCTAGTGTTGTGATTTGACACTATAGAAATAACACTGAGTTGACTTAATGAAGGAATTTTGATATAAGTGTTCATGCTGAGTTAAACCATCAACCAGCAAACTGAAAGGAAGAAATGAAAACACGCTCTTCTCACTTTATTAACAGAATATTTGACCCAAAATGTTTTTGTGTCCCAGACGTACACAGCTTCACATAAAAAAATAATAATAACAACCAAACAACAAAAGAAATGCTACGACATGTATTTCACCAGACATCAGAAAGTCAACGTTCAGTCCACAGGGGAACGCTGAGGCCGGATCAGCGAGTCCCAACCGCATCGAGACACGTTTCTACAAATGATGAAGTGTTCCTTTACTTATTCAGCTGTTCAATTATAAATCAGGAAGTCTTCATCACATACTGAAATGTATTTGATATTTGAAGGTGTGGCTTTAATCTGACAACTCTCTGACTGTTGGACTACAGGATGATGAGTAAATGTCACAAACCACACAACTTTTAAAAGGTCTTTTCCAGAGACAGAAGGGTTGTTGGAGAAAAAATGGTCATCTTTAATCAGGGTTGCCTTTTTTTTTTGGAGCTGAAACAGTGATGTAACCGCCTTGTTTCAGTGCGTCATCGCAGAAATGAAACTCTCTCTTAGTTTGATCAAAACAGGAAGTGACCTCATTGTGGACTTTTTAAAGTTACTTCACACTCAGTTGTTTTCCTGTTTCTCTACAGTCTGTCAGCGTTGGTATTTGTCTACCACAAACACAAGTAGGTGTTATGCCAAGGTCAGACCGAAAACAGCCCAACCGGGAAGATGTAGGGTTTCCAGTGCTCGGAAATGATCAGTAAGTATTGGGTGCGACAATCGATCATTTCATATTGTGTAGTGTGTCATAATGGACGACAACTGACGCCACATCTAGGACGCCTAACAACCTCAAGACAGAAAGACTTGCATGTTTGATTTTTTGTTTGCCTCCCAAGACAGATTGTCAGTAGTAGTAGTCAGTGGCAAATGCTTCCTTGCCGGTGACATCACACATGCCGTGAGCTGCAAATGATGATTGATTGGGGAGCAACGTGCGGTCTGTCATGTCTCTCGGCCAAAACATGGCAAGAATTTATGACTCTTCAATCTGAATATTTTAACGGACAAAAATATCTTGTAGTCTGACCTTGGCATTACTCACCACAGGAACTAAGTGATGCTGTCATACAGTGACATCAGCGCCATCTGCTGACATGTGTCTGAACTGAAGTCTGTCTGTTACACGTCAAGTGTTCACGTGTCATGAGGTGGGCTTCATCAGAGACTGGCTGGTGCTCCTCCAGATCCAGTGAGTCCATCAGAGTCTCTCACATTCAAACTCAGGGCCGCTCTCAGAGGGGCGGGGCATGTCGATGTAGAACACCTCCTTGTTGATGGGCGGCGGCGTGCAGGGTGGGCTTCCCATCCCAGAGTCTGGGCTTGGGACCTGGTTAGGCTGGTTCCTGGGTGAGTACTTCTTCTCTGGCCTGTTCAGAGGAACTTTGAGTTTGGCTCCGCCTCCTGCGGCGGGTCGACCATGGCCGTCTGCCTTTGGCTTGAAACGCTTCAACTTGACAGTGTCTTTGGCGTCACGGGTGCATGGCAACAGGACAGCCACGTCTTTGCGGAACTTGGAGCTGAGTCCGAAGTAGATGAGTGGGTTGTAGAAGCTGGCAGACTTGGCAAAGAGACGGGTGAAGATGCTGGTGAGGTTGGGCACATGGAAGCCCCAGGCGGACCACATGGACACCACAGCATATGGAGACCAGGCCAGGATGAAGGCTGTGCAGATCACTATGGAAACCTGCAGAAAAGAATTGATTATTGGACCAATGAGAGGCTTTTAATGTGACCTTAACCCTCTTTTTTTTCTAAAACCAGGAAACCTGCCTCAGTCTCTAAAGTACTGGTTTGAATCTGTTCACTCTTTTATCAGCTCTGTTACTCCAAGCTTCGTCCACATTGTGTGTGTGTGTGTGTGTGTGTGTGTGTGTATTGAGGGGGATCTGACTGTTGAGGAGTAGGTAGCTGAGATGTATGGTTAAGCATAATGGAGACAAAACATCACGCCGGCAAGGAGGTTTGCCAGGAAAATAGGCAGACTTTTATTTTCAGTCTCCAAAACATAAAGGAAACTTGGTATTCTTTATAGAATTCAAAACACGTCTGGAGCTGCTCTTCTCACACACCAGCATCAAAACCGTCCATTCTCTGAAGTATGCATTTAAAATAAACAAACTAGTTATACAGTCTTCAAAATTTACCTTGATCAGCTCCCATTCATCACACATCCACCAACCAATCAAAGATGAGAACCCGCCCATTCATACACATCACAAAAGTGCTATGCTTCAGGCGTGCTTCCTCTTTAAGCACAGGCACAAGATGGCTTCCACAAAGGACTCAACTCCATGAGGTTACAACCTTTAATATTCTTAACTCTTATTGTATTTTTTAAAGATAACTTGAACTTTAATTCTAAACACACTTTTTTGTACCTGTCGACTGACATAACACCATAAATCAAATAGAGAATATTAAGAAAAACTGTTTGAGTGTTTCCACACTTTTGATTTGAGCAAATAAAGCATTGTTTAACAAATGTTTAGTGAGGGATTTTGTGCCTCCTCACACTGACAACAACCTCTGGAAATTCTTTAAATATGTTGGTCCATTGACACTAAAAATGTGCCCTTTTTTTAATGGAGCTTATACTGATTCATTAAAATGAAATCATCTAATTAAACAACAGGTTTGCAGGGTGGCTGATATATCTACTATACATACCGGCAGAAATTTTAATATCTGCCAATACCTATAATTAACTTTTTAAGCTATGATCTGCCGATACTGACATCATGCCGATAATATTGTGCATCTATAATTCTGGGCAAATTAACTCCTCTCATTTAGAGAATAACATCCTGGAGATCCATTAAACTCCAAGACAAAAAGTGTATCTTTCAATATTTACCCACACATCAAGAAGGAGGATGGACTTCTTGAACCATCAGGAGCTGCTGATTCAGCTAACGAGAGCGCTTGCTAAGTAAATTATGTGTATTTAAAACTCACAATGGTGACATCTCTCTCGATTTTCCGCTGGCGGTCGGTCAGGTCTCCCTCTGCTGACAGAGCGTTGCCCCTCTTCACCGTGTTGATGATGGAGACGTAGCAGAACAGCATGATGAGCACCGGGATGAAGAAACAGAAGATGAAGATGGAGATGATGTAGGACCTGTAGACACTCGAGTACGCCGCTTTGGTCCAGTCAATTTCACAGGTTCCATATCCACGATCTGCAGGGAGCGGGACAATGGAGGAGGTCAGCAGAGGTGGAAAGTAACTAATTACATTTACTCGTGTTACTGTGATTGAGTAGTTTTTTTGTGCACTTGTACTTTTTTAAGTAGTTTTTAAAATCTGTAATTTTACTTTTACCTGAGTAGGTTTTGTTTGAGGTATTGTACTTCACTACATTTTAAATCACATCCATTACTGAGTAAATAAAAAAAGCTGAAACAGTAAGTTTCTCCAAGCTTTCTGTGAACTGGTGCTGCGACTACGTGCCAGTAACTGTCCATCCGATTGGCTCGGGCTGACTAACTACAGTGTCAGAAGGTGAACAACACTCAATCACACACACCCAGACAACAAAGGGGCATTTTTGCAAAGACCTGGAGCGGGATGAAGATGGAGAGATGATATTACAACCCCCGTGACCCCCCAAAAAGTAACTAAGTAACTTTTACTTTGAGTACATTTTAAATGGGTTACTTTTTACATTTACTTTAGTGCATTTTACACGAGTAATTTTACTTCTACTTAAGTAAAAATTTTTAAAGGTAAAACTACTTCTACGTAAGTAGATTTTTTTTGTACTCTTCCACCTCTGGGGGGTCAGAGGTCAGTAGGGTGATAGCAGAGGTTGAAACACAAACTTATTCTGACAGTTTCCTACCTGTGTAGCTCCCCCAGCCGAGCAGCGGTGCTCCGGACCAGAATCCTGATGTGATCCAGATGAGCAGCAGACAAACGGACACACTGGTCTTGCTGATGTAACGGGCTGAAACACAACACATTCAGTTAATTCACTTGGACATTTCCAGGCTGTAATGACAGGAAACTGTCTGTTTAGGTTAAGTGACAGCGCCCTCTATTTTATTTTATTTTTTAAAACCTTTATCTAACCAGGAATTCCCTTAAGATTGAAATCTCTTTTATGAGGGAAACATGGCCAAGACAGCACAGTCAGTTTAAACAGAAATAAAACATACAAAGTACACAAATATTAAAACACAAGCGAGACAGAACTCTAGTTCTTAATTTCTGTCTGTTGGGGTCAAAGTAGTGTGACGTTGTTGTACAGATAAAGGTTGACAGAGGGAGCAGGTCTCAACCGGGTAACCATGAGCATGAGGCTCCTCCCACCATTACAGTCCTCTAACGAGCTGGATAATTGATCTCATGTCAATATGAAGATATGGATTAAACCCTGAGATGTGACTGCTAAGGACCCTGCAGCCTGTAAACAGACTGCTGCTGCTGCTGGATCAACAGTCATATGGAGGTTGTGACCTTTGCTCGGGTGACATCCTTTGATGTAGCGGGTGATGCTGATCACTGTCAGTGTGTTGATGCTACTCAGACCAAACACCAGCGTGAAGAAGCCGTCCACCTGGAGGAGACAAACAGGACAGGTTACACATGTGTCCAGGTTCAGGCTCCGCCTCTTTCAAACTCTGTGTTTGCAGTCAGAGACCATCACACAACTAACTACACGAGAAAAGTCCTCTTCAGACTCTGTGAGCTCAGATGAGTCTCAGGTGTGTTTAAGTTGTACCTGGCAGGTCCAGATGGAGGAGATGAGGTAGCCACTGTCCTGGAAGACATTGAAGATCTCAATGATGCCTCGCGAGTAGCCGAAGACTGAGATGCTGGCGTCGGAGATGGCCAGGTTAAAGGTCAGGTAGTCTGTGGGCTGCAGGGAGGCTCTCTGTCTGTACAGAACGAAGAGGACGATGCTGTTCCCAAACCAAGACAACCAACCTGAATGCAGCACAGAGGCAGACTGTCAGGTACCACAGGACACACACAGATTTGCACACATTCTTGTGAGGACTTTACATTGACTTGACTCACATTCATTTGTAGAGCCCAAAGCCACAGCCCAATCAAGCACTTCTTATAAGATTTTTTTTCCTAACATACTGAAATCACCTCATTCATTTAGATTCATTTACAATCTCACTTTTAATACATTTTCTAGTCATGAAGATGTGTGGTAAAGTGGGTTGGTGTGCTTGCACCATGTACCACATAGTGGCGGGAACCCAGGTTCGAGTCT
>JAPZDX010000019.1:40991-51892 GCA_029783625.1 Naso annulatus | reverse complement strand
AGAGAGAGAGAGAGAGAGGGAGAGGAACATTGCAAAGCTCGTTGGTTTTACAAATGTTTACTGTGCAGCTTCAGCTGGTTAAAGTCACTTTGTTGTTGGTCAAACAGAAACATGCAGGCCAGTGTGTGTTCAAACCCAACTCACCTGCATGCAGCTCACAGACACACACACACACACACACACACACACACACACACACAGAGGGAGGAGTGTGTGATGTTATGGTAAACACACAGTCTGCTGTGTGTCCTGCAGCATTTAAGGAACAATCTGCTGCTGCTTGTTTATAGACAAGCCGACTTTTGTCCAGCTTGGATCTTCCATGTTTCCTTCATGTCTCTGTTCAGTGGAGGTCAACGTAAATCAATCAATCAATCAATCCTCTATTCAGTAAACGATCTACAGAGGTGCAAAAACACATCTGTCAGCTGGTGAACTCCAGGGTTCTTGTTGCTACTTCACTTTATAAGAGCTTTTTACTGGCAGACAACAGGAAGGCTTTTATTATGAAGCAGAAGCAGGAAGTGCAGCAGATTTTGTTCTAATCATTAATGTTTTCATGTTTTCTGTATATGACCTCTGTGATGACGTCACTGTAGATCTGCGTTCATGTTCTCTGGTCACAGATCCTGGCGGGGGCGGGGTTGTTTTTCGGGGACTAGCCAATCGGTGACTGCTTAGCTTTCCCCACGTGTCCCACTTGTGCAGCAAGCAACATCTTCCTGTTTGCCCACACACATCCACACACTGACTGACAGACTGCTCATGGCACGAGAGGAGGGAGACAGAAGTCGCCTTCAGTCCAAAAAGTCACTGAATGGAGCAAGAAAGTCACCAAGTTGACAACAGTGAACATGATCTTGATTCAGAGTGTGGACAGACTGACGGACAGAGAGACGCAGAGAAAATCAATGAAGTTAATCATCACTGCAGGCGACTGGTTCCGATGCTTCTTGGGAGTTTTTGTGCTGCTTTGTGGAGTCGATGGACGAAGTGAAAACATGTTGACTTGTTGTGGTTCTGTCCAGCATATTGTGCAGTCATACAGCAAGCAAGGTGATGCTGCCACCTGGTGGAGATGCCATCACACTGAAAAACAGTCAAAGTGTCTCATCATACGTGTATACCCACTACTACAAAAAATCAGTAACAAATCAGTAACAAACAAGTAACAAATCAATAACAAATAATAACAAATTGATGACAAATAAGTAACAAATCAAAAACAAATAATTTATAAGTCAATAACAAATCACTTACAAATAAGTAACAAATCAAAAACAAATCAGTTACAAATCAATTCCAAATCAATAACAAATCAGTAACAAATCAATAACAAATCAATAATAAATCAATAAGTATGGTCCAGTATGCTTGTGAATGAGCCACCTCGGGCAGTATGGTTACAGCCTAAATGATAATCAGGATTATTTTGATCAATATTGAGATCACAGTTATTTATCATGGTGACTTGTAGCCAGTGTTGCTTTCACCTCCATGTTGTGCTGCGTTCCTGCTAATGTACAAACAGCATGACCCGTGTTTTCTGTGGGCGGAGAGCGCTTTTAAAACATCAATGGCATATTAATATAATAGTAGTATTGTGATGTAATCAAATAATTTGCAGCTACACCTCGAGCAGTCCCTGTCGCCTGTATCTGCGCTCTGTGTTGTGTTTGATGTTTGAGTGTTTTTCACGATTAGAAAAGCGTCGTTCTGTCATTTGAGCGTTTTCATGCTCACACTAACGTCACAAATATTGTGACGTTTTAACTGTTGTTAAAAAGTCGACAGGAGGAAACAGAATTCAACTTTTCTGCAGAGGATCGGCACCTACTATGTGACTGTGGACTGAGCATGTGCACAACATTCATCAACATTTGATGCTGGATGGTTCTGGGAAATCCACACACAGACACACACACACACACACACACTCTCTGATGTGGTCTCATGGATTCGTCTCATGTTTTGTTTAGTGACATGATTATAGAATTTTTCCCACACTCCGGTTGAAACTGGAATTTAAAGTGTGTGTGTGTGTGTTTGTTGCAGGTCCTGAACCAGGTGCATCCTAACCTGGTGTCCCAGCAGGAGGCGCTGCAGTACATCGAGGAGCTGATCCTGCTGCTTCTCAGCATGCTCTGTCAGGCTCAACCACGCACTGTACAGGATGTGGAGGTAACACACACACACACACACACACACACACACAAACACTGTGTGTGGTTAGAAAAACTTGCAATTTGAATGTGGTGGATACAAGCCAAGGACAATGAGAAATTGGACATATGAGCGCAAGAATCAGTAAAAAAAAAAAAGTAGTTAAAATAAAAAACCTGAACATCCAAAGTGTTGAAGCTGCTCAGAGCTGAATGTTGCTCAGCTGCAAACACTCGACGTCACAGACTGAAGATGTTTACACAGAGCTGAAGTCAGGCGATGTGTCGACTCAGCACACTGACATTCTTCAAGTCAAGCATTTGTTGTTGTGTCAGTCACCGTGTTTACATGAACAGGAGCTCACACAAATGTGCAGGAGTGACAATTTAACAAGCAATTACATATACGGAAAAGCAATTATTTTAACCTCAGCTGGCGCCTTTGCTACTGTTACTGTTAATGAGACAGAAACCCTACAACTGAACATATTCAGTGTCACTGTAACTTCAGCTGTGGCTAGAAGCCAAAAATATTCATTCCAACCAATCAAACACCATAAGTGATGTTTTTAATGCCGCCAGTCTGAGGAGCCTTGATGTAAAAGCGTTTAAGGTCTCAGAAAAAAAGGAAAAAGGAAAACCTTCTTGAGCACATGGTCAAATTCAGCAATTTTAAGGTGGTGCAAACAGAAACAGCCTTCGAGGGGTCTTCTCACCACCGGGTGGTAACTACCCTGAAAACAGCGCCCTTGTTGGAGGATTCCCCCACACAGCCAGGCGCTTTTAAAACGCTGAATCGACGAACATCATAGGGCTGACACGGTAAAAACAAAGCACAAGTGACGTAAGCAGCACACTCTCGTTTGTCTGAACTTGCGGGGATTGGGACCCAATCACGAACATTAGTAGTACCTACATAATATAGCAGTCTTTTAACAGCAAACGAGACCCTCTGTGAAAAGACTGCTGTATTTATGTAGTTATTATTAATGATCGCGATCTGGTCCCAATTCACACAAACTCAGACAAAACAATTTTTTGTTTTTTCTTTTTTTTGAAAATTTCGTTGTTCTGTGCAATGACAATAACGTAATTATATTCTATGCCTACGGCTGTTAGTTTGCACCTTAGCATGTAACGTTAATGCAAATGGCTGTGCAATGTTAGCCTACAGAAAATAAAGGTAATACGTCCCTGGGGACATCACTGCCATACAACTGGCTTTTAACTTATTTCTCAGTCACATATAAATACATTACATCATCTTGATCCATCCTGCGGTCACGACATGTGTTGCTGGTGTTATGCCGAGTTCTGCCTGCCTGGCACAAGCTACTAATGATTTCTATGACTGCAGGCGCTTGTGTCGCTACCGCTTTTGTCCAAAGGGGTCACTAAAGTGGACAAAAACTAAAAGTTCCTCGTAGTCACTTTAGGAAGGGGACAGTGCAAATTAATAAAACATGTTTAAAGGGGTTAAAAAAATGCCAGAATTTGCCAAAATGCAACTTTTCATCTGGAGTCCTCTGGCCTCGATGTTATCGATGGATCCCCTTTTTTGAATGTAGTGAGGTTCCCCTGAAGTTTAAGCCTCTGTTGAGAACATGTAAGAGTCAACCTAATTTCACTGTATGACTGACGTTTCAAGGCAGCAGCACAACAACCAGTGGATCCTTCCTGAGCTCACCTGTTATTCAAACATCTGTTATCTACCTCGTGACATCACAATGACGCTGAAGTGTGATTAGTCTGGTTTGCTTCTTCTTTCCAGCTGGTGGAAGTTGCAGTGAGATAATGAGGTGCTCTCTGGTAAAACTCCACAGAGGGTTGGTGTTTAATCACACTGACTCCCCCACCCCCACCCACCCACTGCTCCTCAGGCTAAGACTGTATATTGTGTGTGTACAGTGTGTGTGTGTGTGTGTGTATCCTGTGGTCCTCTTTGCAAGGTACTGAGTCAGTTGATCACACTCAGGCTACATCCACATTCCTGCATTGTCATTTAAAGACATACAGCATTGCTGTGTTTTAACTCGGGGTGGGAATCTCTTGCCAGCTAAAGATTTGATTTGATTATGATTCAGAGCCTACGATTATGATGCATCTTGATTTTATCTTAGTGTGACACAGCTTACATGTAGCGTGGTTCTTGTCCAGTTCACTTTCTGTCAACTTTGTGGAAGCCAAAGTGCTTCCAAATGTTAGTTTCAGTCCGCCTGGTGCTGGTTGGATCTCACGGTCAGCTATGTTTCGTTTTTGTGTTTTTATGTGTTCCTTGTAAACTGTCCAGGTGTGTTGCGTGCTGCTATTCCATTTCCCATCTTTTCTGTTCCATCTATTTTATGTTATTTAAAATTTTGATGATCGATTATTGGACATTTTTGAGTCAATTCAGAATCCTCCACATCCGAATCTTAATGCCATCTTAGAATCAATTTTTTTCCCTATCACTAGTTTCAGCCCAGCATCCTCACAAATGAGACAGTGCTGTCCTCATTTTATTTTGAAAACTCCGGCGCTCCTTGAACGTTTTTGGAGGCGCTGATACGGACCCCCTCGTTTGCTTTCTGATCTCTTTCATGTGTAAGCCATGATAGCCATGAGCCAAGTCATGTGACTGTTTTCCTGAAGAAAACATGCTTCATTAGCCTGTATGTATCATGGATTGATGTGTGAGCTTGGATGACGTTGGATGGTCATGTGACATGTTATTTTAAGGCGTGCAGTATGGCTGGAGAAGAGCTTAAAACACTCATAAAGAACAAAGATCATTTGTATTTTAGGACTGGCAGTATTGTGGATGTAGCCTAAGACAGGCATCAGCAGTTAACAACCAATCAGAGCTGGTCCCTGTCTGTCTGACATCATCCCCTGATGTCCCCTCATAGTTTCAGGTGTCTCCCCACCCTTGCCTCAATCCCTGAGGGCGTGTCTTGCAGTGTGATCAACAAGACTCAGGAGGCAGAAATGGTTTCTGTTGTTTATGTTTGAATCCATTTCAGTCTGCTGGCTGCCCTGCAGGCCAAATGTTTAGACCATGTTAGTCCAGTCAACTCTGATTCCTGTCCTCACCTGTCCTCCCCCTCTTCCTCTTAGGAGCGAGTTCAAAAGAGTTTTCCTCACCCGATTGATAAGTGGGCGATCGCTGATGCTCAGGCCGCTATTGAGAAGAGGAAGAGGAGGAATCCTTTGGCTCTGCCCGTCGACAAGATCCACCCACTGCTCAAGGTTCCCCTGCCTTTATCATCATCTTCACCAGAACACACGCACACGCACACGCACACGCACACACACACACACACACGCACACACACACACTCACTGTATTTCCCATGTGTTGCCAGGAGGTGCTGGGTTATAAGATTGACCACCAGGTGTCAGTCTACATGGTGGCTGTGCTCGAGTACATCTCTGCTGACATCCTGAAACTGGCAGGAAACTATGTGAGGAACATCCGACACTATGAGATCTCCCAGCAGGATATCACTGTGGCCATGTGTGCTGACAATGTATACACACACACACACACACACACACACACACACACACACACACACAAACACAGTCATGATGGTTGTTTTTTTTTTAAAAGTGAAATTAGACAACTTTTTCTTGCTTAACTTTGTCATTTTGATATAACCTGATTAAACAGTGTAAAAGTGATTGGTCTCCAATTTGTTTTTACCATGATATTTTCTTTGCCACTGGGACGAGGGTTTCCCAGAAAAATGAAAAATCAGTGACCTTCTCTGTCCTACTTCGCCGATCAACGCTGCACTTCTTAGTGACAGGGGAAGTCGGTATGAGCTGATTAGCTCACCGTGCTCTGAATCGCCTCTGCCAACAACAGAGTGTCTGCAAACCACACCGTCAGTCGGCTTGAGCTCGAGCTGAGATGGACCAGTTTACTCTGCTGCAACTTTCCCTGCAACCGTTTGGCCTCAGTTCAAACTGGATATAAAAGAGAACGACAACAAACGAACCAAAGTGTGAGCCAGTGCAAACGGCTGCAGCGGATTTGCTTCCTAACGAGTCTCATGCTACCGCTAATGTAAGCATGCTAGCTCGTTGGCAGAAGTTATCTACTGCAACTTTAATGTAGTGAGGATCATTTAAGTGGTTGTTTAATTTATTTTTAAAACTCATGTTTGAAGTTTGAAACGTAGATCTGAAAACATTGTTGAAAATGTCACCTCTGTGGCAGTTACCTGAGAGTCTTTGAGTCAGATCATCAGTCAGAGATGCCTCAGGTGACTCAGATTCTTCTCGTCGAGGACTTGTTTGTGTTTTGTCAGTGTGTGTTACAGTAAGACGTTAAACCTACAGAAACCTATAAAAATATACAGGCATAACATTTCACTGAGGAACTATAGAAATTACAATAGGTCCTCACACCGTTCAGTACTCGAGCCCTAGTTATAGAAAACCAAACTCAAAGGTTGCGTCAGTGGTCAAGCAGCATGGGTCATCAGCGCCGTGTGTGATCCAGCACTGATGAGACGAAGGCCTGAAATGTGTCCAACAAAGTAACATCTGATGATGCTTAAACTATGAGCGTGGGATTGGTAGATTTCCAATCAAAATGTTTATGTAAAGCATACTTGAAAACAAACAATGACTTTGTTGTTTACAAAGTTGTGTTCTCAGTGTAAAATCAAAGGGCTTCTCCTGAGCGCCTCTGTCAGTTCTGTCTGCTTTTGGATTTTAATGTGTATTTTCAGCTTTACTGCTGACACACATGAAAAATCTCCATTCAGACAGGATGAACATCACAGAAGGAGGTAAATGAAATCTTTAACATGCTTCATTTAATCTTTAAACTTCACTATCTGCTCCTCCAGACCTAGTCAGTCTGGATGAAGACTAAGTTTCCACAGGGGGGCGCCAGAGAGGTGCCAGCCGACAGAGAGACAGACACTGGAGGAAGTGAATTAGATTCAAAAAGTCCCATCCTCAGAGTCATAACTAGTCACATGTGAAACACACAGACATGAGACACATGCTGATGTCATTCAGTTTGACTGACACTTCCTGATGACATCACCATTGCCAATGTTCATCCACAATAAACATCCAGAAATCCAAGCAAAGAGGCTGCAGAACTTCTGACAATCATCATGTTTGAACTTTTCTTCAGCATCAAAGTAATCCAGTATCAAACTAATCTGGTGATATTTGTCTGTTAAGAGAACAGAAGCAGCTGCCTGCAGCTCACATTTCATCATTTAAGGACCTTTTACAGGCTCTTTCTGTTCTGACGGTCAGTTATTTCTGATGTCATCGGTTTTCAAACAGGCTTATGTGTTGTTAACATATGAGTGTCCATCAGATTGGCAACATTTTTCACTTCCTTTTTCTTGGCACAAAAAGTCAAATGCCACACTGAGCTGATGTAATAAATTAAAGGAAAAAACACTGATTCAGTTAAACAAAAGGGCTTTGAAATAAGGGGGCGGAGCCAGTTGACAGACAGGAAGCCACAGGAAGACACACTCCGTCTCTCTCTCTCACCTGTCTGCTCCCCCCTCACCACTCTCTCCCTTTTGTTTGTGTGCAGGTGCTGATGGACATGTTCCACCAGGACGAGGAGGACATCAGCGGCTTCCCTCTGATGGACGAGGAGCCGTCAGCCAATGAGGAGCAGAGCTATTACGAACTGGTGAGGAGCTTCATGTCTGACAGTCGACAGTACCTGAGACAGCTCAACCTGCTCATCAAGGTGTTCAGAGAGCCCTTCAACTCCAGCCCCATGCTCTTCTCTCAACATGTACGTATGGTCACCTACGAGCTCACCTGTCTGATGGGTCTGATTTATCACCTGTCTGCCTGTCCAGCTGATTTGTTGCCTGTGTGTGTGTGTGTGTGTGTGTCAGGATGTGGACAGTATTTTCAGTCGGATCATTGACATCCATGAGGTGACGGTGAAGCTGTTGGGTCTGATCGAGGACACGGTGGAGATGACCGATGAAGGCAGCCCTCATCCTCTGGTGGGAAGCTGTTTTGAGGACCTGGCGGAGGTCTGTACATGTTTGTGTCATCACCTGTGTGTGTGTGTGTGTGTGTGTGTGTGATCGATTAGCTCTGGTTCTATCTGTAGTGTGATTTGATTGACAGGAATTGGCCTTTGACCCCTATGAGACATACGCTCAGGACATCCTGCTCTCTGGTTTCCATGAACACTTCCTGGGTCAGGTGTCGAAACCAGGAGCTGCCTTCCACCTCCAGGTAAGGCCGCCCCCCGATCGGCAAATTCTTGTGTTCACTTTTAAATTGTTGCTGAAAACGTTCTTTTATCTTTTTACTGTTCTGCTCTTCTTATTTACTTTTCTCTATGTAAAATTATTTTTCTTGTTTACTTAATGCATTGCATGTTATTGTGAGTTTGACATTTTAATATTAACATTTGTTTGTTTGATGTTTTTACTGTGTATTTTATTGTCTGCTTGGGAGGCACCTTGTGACTCTTGTTTTAAATGTGTACTCTAAATAAAATAATAATAATAATTATTATTATTATTATTGCTTATTATCGCTTTACTTATTTGTCATTTTATGCATGGAAGACTACTGTTACACATTTCTGCTTATTTGCAGCGTCAGGTGAATTTTTTTTCTGTAGTGTCTAGTAGTAGTCCTTCATTACATTAGTCATTTCTTCTTTCATACACCCCGCCTCTCCCACTTCTTTGCTCACTAGCTGTTTAGCTTCCTGCTGAATTAGTGGAGTTCTAAGCCAAAGCATCAGCAAAGGGTGACAAGAAAGACAGAGTAGGTTAATGTGCGGCTTTCCATACATCATCTCCCATGATGCCGTAAATGTGGTCTACAAACTGTCTTAGCCAGCATGATGGACTGGAGAGAAGTGCACACTCATCGAGTACAAGAAGACACATTCAAACACCCACACACAAGTTAACAGTCCTTGTGTCCGCATTACGTTTGTGCTAAATGGAGTAAGAAAAAAAAGAGAGTAAACATAGTGAGTAAAAGAGTCTCTCTCTGTGAATAAATGTCAAAGGTAGCAGTCAGGATACGGTGACTAATCGCTTTGGTCCTTCTAACCATAAAGCCCCCTATAAAACTACAGTTTTCCCTGTTTCAAAGTTTTCTTAGGTAATGAAAATAACATGTAGGTCATGCGGGGTCATGGTGAGTCTTGCTGCACTTATGCCTGTGATGGAACAATCAGCTGTGGTATTTAGGACGGGCAATAGAGTCTTACTGCAGGACAGAGACAGTAGAGATAGGTGTACCTATATAGAAATAACCAACATGAAAAGTGCATACAGCTACAGACACGGAGGTTATTTAAGGTTCAAAGTCAGTGTAGATGTTTTATAATCAGACTCACATTCATATATAGGAACACTTCACAGTTTCCACTCAATCGCGTCCAGACACTGTGTGGAGTTGTCCTTATACATGTTGCACACAGCAGGGGAATGTCCACGTCAGACATTATCTAATATTCCCGGAAAAACAATGAGCAGAATGCACAGCAGGAACGATGTGTTTTGTTTACAGCATATGAACAACAGCGACAACTGCGACCAAAATAAGGAATGGGAATCAATAAGTTTATTGATATCGATGCTATTTTGTTTTTTCCCCATCTACCCGATTCTGTATTGATTCCCTTATTGAAAGCTCATATCATCTCAATTTTCGGTTCGGAAAACTGTAGTCAAACACAGAATTCCAACATCAATGCAACTGTTTTATTTATTATTAATTATCAGCCTGAGAGTTGGCCGTAACAACGGTCTGTCTTGACCTTAAATGGATGAAAAAATGGAGTATTTGAACAGTTTTTGTTTTAATAGTTTTTCTTAGTCAAAGAAATAAACGCAACGCCTGGCTGCATGACACAAATGTTATTATAACAGGATATTAACCCTAGGTAACAGATGTGCCGCTCAGCAGGGAAGCTGTATCACTTGTGCATACAGCATCAAACATGTGGCGCTGCTTGAATTGAAGCCCATGTTACATAAAAAAACATTTCAGCCAACTGCTATTGCTGCCGCCAGTACTTAAAATGATCACGTTAAAGACCATACAACACAAGCACTACTGTCATTCTGCTTTGTGAACTAAATCGTTCTTTCCTTCTTATGAATCCCGCTTGTTTCAAGTTTCAAGCAGCTTAGGCACAGGAGTTTGACGTCACTGTTTTGCAATGCACAACGGTCAGAAAATCACACCAGCACTGATAAAAGGAATTGCTAAGCAGACAGGCATTGGACTCCTATGGATCAGACAATTTGAAACCACTTCTCGATTCACACCCTTTGTTTTGATGACTGTTTTGGCATTAATATCAGACTACGTGCCTCTGGACCTGCATTGACAATATCAAAAAAAAGAAAGGATGGTGTTGTTGCACTCTTTATTACACTTTATATCCCACCGGAAAAAGAAACTGCAGAGTTTTTGGTCTGATTCCAGCAACAGTGTAAATATCAACACATCCATTTGCTTGCTGTGACTTTCCCGGACATGACCTGCTCTGTTCACATAGTGACTCGATCACAAATTACGCAGACTACGAAGTGGCGACCTGGCGGGTTTATGTATGGGCCAAATGATTCCGACATTTACGCAGCAGGCCCAGGTAATGTCAGCAAAATTTAAAGGTAGCAGTGCGTGCGTAAAAAGGGCTTCACAGTGCTGCATTGTCCTTTGTCTTGTCACCTCTTCACAATGTGTGGTGTGTGTGTGTGTGTGTGTGTGTGTGTG
>JAPZDX010000018.1:0-16592 GCA_029783625.1 Naso annulatus | reverse complement strand
TAACCACTCTTTACGCCGGTGTCTAACAACTTGGGTCTCTCGTATAACCGCGGTGGCTGGCACGAGTTTTACCGACCCTCTTAGCTCTAACTAAGTCAAGTTTTCACTTATTGCTTAATGTTTATCACTGCTGAGTTCCCTTGAGGGTGTGGCTAAGCAAGGTGTCATGGGCTAAATAGTATGTGCCTGATACCAGCTCCTTGTTCCCGGGCAGGGGACTGTAGGGCATTCTCACGGGGGTGCGGATACTTGCATGTGTAAGTTTAGCTAAAGTTGATAGTAAAGTCAGGACCAAACCTTTGTGCCCGCGGGACTTTTTAGGGTCCATCTTAACATCTTCAGTGTTATGCTTTAATTAAGCTACGCTAGCATGTAAATTATTTTAATAGTGTAAATAGATGTGTTTATTAGTTTGAAAAGTACTGCTAGAGGTTTTCCTGTTTCCGGGGGGTTTTCAGGAGTGTTAGTGATCTCAGGAGTTTTGGGGGGTGGGGGGGTTTTAACGCGTTTAAACCTCTAAAAAACTAGGAGTAGAGGGGGCGAATCTTAGATATTTTAGGAGAAATTTTCACTAATTTATGTCCTTGATATCAGTTATGTAATTTTAATAAACGCAAGTCTTTTCGACATTTGACTTACCTTGTTTAAGCCAAGACTTATTGTTCTACCTTATTGCAATGCTTTCGTGTTCACTGTGAAATGCCAGTTGAAAGGATAAAAGAGAAAAGAGAACCAACAGCCCCTGTGGCGTGAACGCTCGGCATGGGGGGTGTCCCGGAGATGGACTCCACCATTCATTCATGCAAGTGTCAATGAAAGGATGGGGATTGATTATCAATTATAGTTCCTGAAGTAGGAACCAAATGTCAGTAACTGTGAGAAAATGGAACCCTTTGCAATTTCTGTCCTTTGACTCTCAATAACCGTTGGCATTAAGAGATCAACTGATGGTCGGTTCTTACTGTGCATGCATGTTTTATTAGACCATTGGATGTTGAATGCTTGGTGTAACATTGGACTGTGGTTTTGTTGTTGAATTTGTTTCCGGTGTTATGGTATATGTTTTCTTAACAGGTATATGTTTGCTTGATTGTACTATATCTGGTGCTATGTCAAATTCACCAGTCTTGCTGTCCTTGAGTGCATGTGATTTGTGTCGAAATAGATATATGGTGTTAATACATATATGTATATAAAATTGAACGCAAAGAGTAGTTTAGTTTAGAATACTAGCTTTGGGAGTTAGCGGTGAGGGTTAAAATCCCTTCTCTTTGAGCAGTAGGGGGGATTTTAACCCCCGGCGTCCGGTTTACAAGACCGGCGCTCTGAAGGCTGAGCTACTAGTGCAGAATCATCCAAGGGCTTTATTTTCCAGCCATCCTGTTAATGGGGTTAGGACAAGGAATAGAAAGAAGTAAAGTACTGAAGCAATTTGACCAATGATGATGAATGGGTGTTCTACAGGCATTCCTCCGATTCAGGTCAGGATGGCAACGTTGGCAATTAGGGTTCAAAATAGGAATTGTGTGAAAGGTCGGAATGTTAAGCTTCGTTGTTTAGACGTGTGAAGTATTGGTACAACTATAAGTACAAGAATTGATGCTAGAAGTGCCAGTACGCCTCCTAGTTTGTTAGGAATTGAACGGAGAATAGCGTATGCAAATAGGAAGTATCATTCAGGTTTAATGTGGGGAGGGGTTACGAGTGGGTTGGCTGGGGTGAAGTTGTCTGGGTCTCCCAGGAGGTTGGGGGAGAAGAGTGCCAGGGAGGTTAGTGCGATAAGGACAACGGCAAACCCTAGGAGGTCTTTGTAGGAGAAATAGGGATGAAAGGAGATTTTGTCTACGTCTGAGTTTAGTCCTAGAGGGTTGTTTGATCCTGTTTCATGGAGGAAAAGTAGGTGAATTAGGGTGACGGCTGCAATGATAAATGGTAGGAGGAAGTGGAAGGCAAAGAACCGGGTGAGGGTTGCATTGTCTACAGAAAAGCCCCCTCAGATTCATTGTACTAGTGTGTTCCCTACATAGGGGACGGCAGACAGGAGGTTTGTAATAACAGTTGCCCCTCAAAACGACATTTGTCCTCAAGGAAGGACGTAGCCTACGAAGGCAGTTATTATTACTAAGAGGAGGAGAACAACTCCAATGTTTCATGTTTCTTTGTAGAGGTAGGAACCATAATATAGGCCTCGGCCAATGTGTAGATAAATACAGATGAAGAAGAAGGATGCACCATTAGCATGTAAGTTTCGGATTAGCCATCCGTAGTTTACATCTCGGCAGATATGGGCAACGGATGAGAATGCTGTTGCAATATCGGAGGTGTAATGTATAGCCAGGAAGAGTCCTGTAAGGATTTGGGCAATTAAACAGAGACCAAGAAGAGAGCCGAAGTTTCATCAGACTGAGATGTTTGATGGGGCTGGGAGGTCAACTAATGCGTCGTTAGCAATTTTTAGGAGGGGGTGGGTTTTACGTAGGCTTGCCATTAAAGTTCTTGTAGTTGAATAACAACGGTGGTTTTTCAAGCCATTAGTCCTGGTTAAAGTCCTGGCAGGAATTATGACTTATACTATGTCTTTGTTATTGTTTGGTTTAGTTTTGGGGTTAGTGGCGGTTGCTTCTAACCCTTCTCCTTACTTTGCTGCTTTAGGGTTGGTTGTGGTAGCTGGGCTGGGGTGTGGTGTGTTAGTAGGACATGGAGGTTCTTTCTTGTCTTTAGTTTTGTTTTTAATTTATTTAGGAGGGATGTTGGTTGTATTTGCTTATTCTGCCGCTTTAGCTGCAGAGCCTTATCCTGAAAGTTGGGGAAGTCGTCCTGTTGCAGTGTCTATAATTGTTTATGCTGCGGGGGTAGCTTTGATTTCTGGGTTGTTTTGAGGGGGGTGATATGAGTCTTCTTGGGTATCTGTGGATGAGTTAGGGGAATTTTCAGTGTTCCGAGGAGATATTGGAGGTGTCGCATTAATGTACTCTTTAGGTGGGGGAATGCTAATTATTAGTGCTTGGGTTCTTCTTTTAACTTTATTTGTTGTGTTGGAGTTAACTCGGGGGCTTAGTCGGGGGACTCTTCGGGCGGTTTAGAGAACGAAGGCAAGTGTTGCGAGTGCGAGTGTAAGCAGGAATAGGGTGAGGTAGGTTTTAATTATTCCTTGTTGGATGTTGCTTGTAGTAGAGATTAATGGGGTGTTGAGGGATGTTACTGCTTTGGGGCCTGTTTTTTCTAGTCATGTTTGGTCTACTATTTGAGTTGCAATAGCTTGTCCTAGGGAGAGGCTTAGTTTAGGAGTTAAGCGATGGATGATTGCGGGGAAGAAGCCTAACATGTTGGAGAAGTGATGGGGTGTAAGGTGTGGGGTGGGTTTAAATTGCTTGCTTGTTAATGAGGCTAGTTCTAGGGCAGTTAAGAGTCCTAGGATTGATACACCTAGGGCGGCTAATTTTAGTAGGGGAGGCATGGATATCACCGGAGTTTTAATGGGGAGAATATTTGAGGTAATTAGTAGGCCAGCGATGATGCTTCCTCAGGCTAGTCGTTTGATAGGGTTAATTACTGTTGGGTTGTTCTCGTTAATAGGGGAGAGGGAGTTGAATCGTGGGCGGCCTATAGAGACAAAGAAAATTACTCGGAGACTGTAAATGGCAGTAAAGGAAGTTGCTAGGAGGGTTAGAATTAGGGCTCAGGCGTTTAGGTGGGATGTGTTGAGTGCTTCGATAATGGCGTCTTTAGAGAAGAAGCCTGCTAGGAAGGGGGTTCCTGTAAGGGCAAGGCTACCAATAGTTATGCAGGATGATGTGAAGGGTGTAAGGTGATGTATTCCTCCTATTTTTCGGATGTCCTGCTCATCGTTAAGGCTGTGAATGATAGAGCCAGAGCAGAGGAAAAGTATTGCTTTGAAGAAGGCGTGGGTGCAGATGTGGAGGAAGGCAAGTTGGGGTTGGTTAAGCCCGATTGTGACTATTATTAGGCCTAGTTGGCTTGATGTGGAGAAAGCAACGATTTTTTTGATATCGTTCTGGGTTAGAGCGCAGGTGGCTGTAAATAAAGTAGTAAGAGCCCCTAGGCATAAACAAGTGGTTAAGGCAGTTTGATTATTTTCTATTAGGGGACTTATTCGGATGAGTAGAAAGATTCCTGCAACAACCATGGTGCTGGAGTGTAGTAGGGCAGAGACCGGTGTGGGACCTTCTATGGCAGATGGCAGTCAGGGGTGTAAGCCAAATTGGGCTGATTTTCCTGTGGCGGCCAGAATTAGTCCGAGAAGGGGGAAGGTGAGGTCGAAGTTGTTAGCTGTTGCGAATATTTGTTGTATTTCTCATGAATTAAGGTTTGTTGCGATTCATGCTATTGCGAAGATTAGCCCGATGTCTCCCACTCGGTTATATAAGACTGCTTGTAGTGCAGCTGTGTTTGCGTCTGCTCGTCCATACCATCAGCCGATTAGGAGGAAGGATATAATTCCAACGCCTTCTCAGCCAATAAACAGCTGGAATATATTGTTTGCTGTGACTAGGATAATTATGGCAATTAGGAAGATTAGGAGGTACTTAAAGAATCGGTTTATGTAGGGGTCTGCGTGTATATATCAGGATGCAAATTCTAGAATGGATCATGTTACATAAAGGGCGATTGGGGTAAAGATAATGGAGTAGTGGTCAAACTTAAGGCTAATATTAATGTCAAAGGTAAGTGTGTTTATTCAGGTTCAGTTGGTAATGATTGTTTCTGTTCCTTCGTTTAGAAATAGGAAAAGGGGCAGAAGACTAACGAAGAAAGCCAGTTTAACTGCTGTTTTAACGTGGGTGAGAGCTCAGTTGGATTCTCGGGGGTGGGGGGATAGGGTTGTGAGAATTGGGTATGCTAGAAGTGTGAAGATAATAATTAAGCTTGATGCTATTATTAGTGAGGTGGGGTGCATAGCTACTACTTGGATTTGCACCAAGAGTTTTTGGTTCCTAAGACCAACGGATGAGCTGTTATCCTTTAGGAGCGGGTGGCCGAGTGAGCCTTGGAGTTCAACCAAGGGGGCGAAGATTAGCAGTCTTCATTGCTAGCTAGCCTCTCTCGGTGGACAAGAGGAGTTTAACCTCTATTTTTAGAATCACAATCTAATGTCTTTGTTAAACTATGTCTACAGGCGGCTCAGCCTCAGATTAGCTCGGGTTTAAGAATAAGTAGGATGAGGGGGATAAGGTGGAGGGCTATTAGTAGGTGCTCGCGAGTGTGGGAGGGTTCTAGTGCAATTAAATGTGCGGGAAGGGGCCCTCGTTGGGTTATTAGGAACATATAGAGTGAGTAACCTGCGGTAATTAGGGTTCCTGTCCCGGTCAGGGCAAGTGTTCATCAGGATCAGTTAAAGAGGGAGGTTATGATTATTAGCTCTCCTATAAGATTGGGCAGGGGAGGTAAGGCTAGGTTAGCAAGACTGCCAATAAATCATCATGTTGCTATAAGGGGGAGGGCCATTTGTAAGCCTCGTGCTAGGACTATTGTACGGCTATGGGTTCGTTCGTAGTTTGTATTTGCGAGACAGAAGAGGGCAGAAGAAGTTAGACCATGGGCGATTATAAGAATTAGCGCTCCGGTGAAGCCTCATGGTGTTTGGATTAGAATACCTCCAACTACGAGGCCCATGTGGCTTACTGATGAGTAGGCAATGAGGGACTTAAGATCTGTTTGGCGTAGGCAAATTGAGCCTGTTATGATGACTCCTCAGAGTGCAAAGATAATGAAGGGATAGCTTAGTTCTTTCGTTAGGGGCTCTAGTATAACTAGTATTCGTATCATTCCGTAGCCTCCAAGTTTTAAAAGGACAGCGGCAAGAATTATTGAGCCTGCAACGGGGGCTTCTACGTGTGCTTTGGGTAGTCAGAGGTGGACGCCATATAGTGGTATTTTTACTAGGAATGCAAGTAAACAAGCTGCTCATCATATTTTGTCTGCATAGGTGGTTAGTTGAATATAGTTGGCGTATTGTAATGTTAGTAGGGATAAGGTACCGGCACTGTTTTGGAGGAGTAGGAGAGCCACCAGGAGGGGAAGAGAGCCTGCGAGGGTATAAAATAGAAAGTAAGTCCCTGCGTTGAGTCGTTCTGTTTGGTTTCCCCAGCGGGTGATGAGAATGAGGGTGGGGATTAGGGTGGCTTCAAATATGACGTAGAATATGATGATTTCTGTTGCACCGAAAGCCATGATTAGAAAGATTTGAAGGGATGTGAGGAGTGTAATATACATACGTTGGCGGTTAATAGGCTCAGAAGCAGTGTGATTTTGGCTTGCGAGAATTATTAATGGAAGTAGTCAGCAAGTTAGGACTAAAAGGGGTGTAGATAGGGGATCTGTGGCTATGTAGGGGCTAAGGTGAGATCACCCTGTTTCTGATAAATTTTTTAACCAGGTCAGGCTAGCTAGTGCGATTACTAAGCTGTGTATCAGGGTCGTAGGCCATAATCATTTTGACGGCACTAGTCAGGTTGTTGGAATTAGCATAATTGTTGGAATTAGGATTTTTAGCATTGTAGAAGATTTAGGCTTTGAAGTCGATCGGTCCCGTGTGTTCGGGCTGTTGCTACTAGTAGGGCTAGTCCTGCACTTGCTTCGCAGGCTGAGAATGCTAGCAGGAGCATGGGGGCGGCGGAGAAGTGGGTGGTGTTTAGCTCTAAGGTTCATAGAGAAAGGGCGATAAATAGGGAGAGTATTATTCCTTCCAAACATAGGAGGGCCGATAGAAGATGAGTTCGGTGGAAAGCTAGGCCTGTGAGTCCTAATATAAAAGCCGATGAGAAGGTGAAGTGGACAGGGGTCATCAGGTTAATTGTGGACTTTAACCACAAGTTTTTGAGCCGAAATCAAATGTTTTTCTTAAACTAATTACCTATTCGGCCCACTCTAAACCTCCTTGGAGTCACTCATAAATTAGGCCGAGGGTTAGGAGAATTAAGACTAAGGATGCTCATAGAAATGTAGTGAGGGGTGAGGCTAGTTGGTCTCCTCAGGGGAGTGGGAGGAGAAGGGCAA
The DNA here is from genome assembly GCA_029783625.1 of Naso annulatus. NCBI lineage: Eukaryota > Metazoa > Chordata > Actinopteri > Acanthuriformes > Acanthuridae > Naso > Naso annulatus. Next base: position 9,575 of record JAPZDX010000018.1, on the reverse strand, counting down.
TTTCTAGGTCAAAAAGTAGGAAGAGAATGGCGACGAGAAAAAATCGGAGAGAGAAGGGGAGGCGGGCACTTCCAAGAGGGTCGAAGCCGCATTCATAGGGGGAAAGTTTTTCATGGTCTGGGGTTATTTGAGGAAGTCAGAAAGATACAATAGCAAGAATAGTTGCTAATAGAATAGCGATGGAAATAATTGTTGTAACTAGATTCATTATCTTTCCTTGGACTTTAACCAAGACCGGGTGATTGGAAGTCACTTATACTTATTTAATACTAGAAAGATTATGAGCCTCATCAGTAGATAGAGATGTATAGGAACAGTCAGACGACGTCTACGAAGTGTCAGTATCAAGCAGCTGCTTCAAATCCGAAGTGGTGCTCAGATGTAAAGTGGTATTGGATTTGTCGTAGTAAGCACACGGCTAGGAATGTAGAGCCAATAATGACGTGGAGACCGTGGAAGCCAGTTGCTACAAAGAATGTAGAGCCATAGACGCCATCTGCGATTGTGAAGGGGGCTTCGTAGTATTCTATACCCTGAAGGAATGTGAAGTAAAATCCAAGAAGAATTGTTAGTAGGAGGGACTGGATTGCTTGTTTTCGTTCTCCTTCTATGATGCTATGATGTGCCCAGGTCACTGTTACGCCTGAGGCAAGAAGGACAGCTGTATTTAGAAGTGGGACTTCAAATGGGTCCAGGGTAGTAATTCCTGTAGGAGGTCAGCATCCCCCTAGTTCAGGAGTGGGGGCGAGGCTTGAGTGGTAAAAGGCTCAGAAGAATCCGAGGAAGAAGAAAACTTCTGAAGTAATAAATAGAATTATTCCGTAACGAAGTCCTTTTTGTACGGGAGGTGTGTGATGACCTTGAAATGTACCTTCTCGTACGATATCTCGTCATCACTGGTACATTGTTAGGAGAAGGAGCGCGGTTCCGAGGGTTATGAGTGTGGTGGAGTGGAAGTGGAATCAAATTGCAAGGCCTGATGTTATTAGTAGGGCGGCGACTGCTCCTGTAAGAGGTCAAGGGCTGGGGTCGACTATATGGTATGCGTGTGCTTGGTGGGCCATTAAACGTTTTCTTGTAGGTAGAGGCTTAGTAGTAGCACAAATACATAGGCTTGAATTATTGCAACTGCTACTTCTAGAAGGGTTAGGAGAAATAGAAGGGTGGCTGTGAGAATTGCTACAGTGGGTATTAGGGGGAGGAGGACGAAGGCAGCGGTTGCAATAAGTTGAATTAGGAGGTGGCCTGCTGTAAGGTTGGCAGTAAGCCGAACTCCGAGGGCAAGAGGGCGAATAAATAAGCTAATTGTCTCGATGATAATTAGTACGGGAATAAGAGGTGTTGGTGTTCCTTCTGGTAGGAGGTGCCCTAGGGCAATGGTAGGTTGGTTTCGCATTCCAATAATTACTGTAGCTAACCATAGTGGTACAGCAAGTCCCATATTTAAGGAAAGCTGTGTGGTAGGGGTGAAGGTGTATGGAAGGAGGCCAAGCATGTTGAGGGTAATCAGGAAAAGTATTAGGGAACTCAGGATAAGTGCTCATTTATGGCCTCCTGGGTTGAGAGGGAGAAGAAGCTGTTGAGTAAATCGGTTAATAAATCATCCTTGAAGGGTTAATAGGCGGTTGTTTAATCATCGAGTAGAGGGGGTTGGGAACAAAATTCAAGGGAGGCTAAGGGCGAGGGCTATCAGGGGAATTCCTAGGTATGAGGGGCTTATGAATTGGTCAAAGAAGCTTAGTGTCATGGTCAGGTTCAAGGCTCTGTTTTTGGTTTTTCTGTGCTTTGAGGGGTAGGCTCATTTGGGAAAGAATGAGCTATTACTTTTGGAGGGAGAACAGTGAGAAAGACTAATCAAGAGAAGACTAGGATGGCAAATCAGGGTGCGGGGTTGAGTTGGGGCATGTCACTAAGGGTGGTTAGGAGCCACCAATCTTCAGCTTAAAAGGCTGACGCTAATCCTATTTAGCTTCTTAGTGAGGCGTCTTCAAGTATTAGGGATGATCAGTTTTCAAAGTGTTCTAATGGGACTGCTTCGACTACAATGGGTATAAAGCTGTGGTTAGCGCCGCAGATTTCAGAGCATTGTCCATAAAATACTCCTGGGCGGGATGCGATAAAAGCTGTTTGATTTAGCCGGCCGGGAACTGCATCTATTTTTACACCGAGAGCTGGAACTGCTCAGGAGTGAAGTACATCTTCAGCAGAGACTAGGACTCGGATGGGGGATTCAACGGGGATTACTATTCGATGGTCTGTTTCTAGGAGGCGGAATTGACCGGGTGCAAGATCTTGTGTGGGGATCATATATGAGTCAAATCCCAGGTCTTCGTAGTCAGTGTACTCGTAGCTTCAGTATCATTGATGGCCCATGGCCTTGATTGTTAGGTGGGGGTCATTGATTTCGTCTATTAGGTATAAAATTCGAAGGGAGGGCAGGGCGATAAGGATAAGGATAATAGCAGGGAGGATTGTTCAAATAATTTCAATTTCTTGGGAGTCTAAGATGTATTTATTAGTAAGTTTGGTGGAGACTATAGCCACAATAATGTAAAGTACTAGCGTGCTGATTAAGAAAACAATTATTAGGGCGTGGTCGTGGAAATGAAGAAGTTCTTCTATAACAGGTGAAGCTGCATCTTGAAATCCTAATTGTGAGGGATGTGCCATTAGTATAAGACACGCGGGGGTTTAACCCACAATTTTGCCTTGACAAAGCAATGTAATGTCTATTTTACTAGAGTCTTAATGAAGAAAGTGACAGAGTGGCTATGTGGTTGGCTTGAAACCAGCATACGGGGGTTCAATTCCTCCCTTTCTCGGTTAGTTTGCTTGAACTTGAACAAAGGCTGGCTCTTCGAATGTGTGATAAGGGGGAGGGCAGCCATGAAGTCATTCTACATTGGTTGTGGTTAGCTCTACGGAGAGAACTTCACGTTTGGCAGCAAATGCTTCTCAAATAATAAATAGGAACATGATTACTGCTACAAGAGAGATTAATGAGCCAATAGATGACACTGTATTTCACAGGGTGTAGGCATCGGGGTAGTCTGAGTAACGTCGGGGCATTCCAGCCAGACCAAGGAAGTGTTGAGGGAAGAAGGTTAGGTTTACACCTACAAACATGATCCCGAAATGGATTTTTGTTCAAGTGCTGTGAAGGGTGTAGCCTGAGAATAGTGGGAATCAGTGGACGAAGGCAGCTACGATGGCAAATACGGCTCCTATTGACAGGACATAGTGGAAGTGGGCTACTACATAGTATGTGTCATGTAGGACGATGTCTAGTGAGGAGTTGGCTAAGACAATCCCTGTTAGCCCTCCTACTGTAAATAGGAAGATGAAGCCTAGTGCTCATAGGAGGGGGGTTTCTCATTTGATTGACCCTCCGTGGAGAGTTGCTAGTCAGCTGAAGACTTTGACACCGGTTGGAATTGCAATAATTATAGTAGCGGATGTGAAGTAGGCACGAGTGTCGACGTCCATTCCTACTGTAAACATATGATGGGCTCAAACGATAAAACCTAGGAGACCAATTGCTATTATTGCCCAGACCATACCCATATAGCCGAAAGGCTCTTTTTTACCGGAGTAGTAAGCAACGATGTGTGAAATCATGCCAAAGCCGGGTAAAATAAGAATGTAGACTTCAGGGTGGCCGAAGAATCAGAAGAGGTGTTGGTAAAGAATTGGGTCCCCTCCCCCTGCAGGGTCGAAGAAGGTTGTATTAAGGTTTCGGTCGGTAAGGAGCATTGTAATACCAGCAGCAAGAACTGGAAGAGAAAGAAGCAGTAGTACTGCCGTGATTAGTACAGCTCAGACGAACAGGGGAGTTTGGTATTGAGAAATAGCGGGGGGTTTCATATTAATAATGGTCGTGATAAAGTTAATTGCCCCTAGAATTGAGGAGATTCCTGCCAGATGAAGGGAGAAAATAGTTAGATCAACGGAAGCTCCTGCATGTGCCAGGTTACCGGCTAAAGGGGGGTAGACTGTTCATCCGGTTCCGGCCCCGGCTTCAACACCAGATGATGCAAGGAGGAGGAGGAAGGAGGGAGGGAGCAGTCAAAAGCTCATGTTATTTATTCGGGGGAATGCCATATCTGGGGCCCCAATTATTAGTGGAATTAGTCAGTTTCCAAACCCTCCAATTATGATTGGCATTACTATAAAGAAAATTATTACAAAAGCATGTGCTGTAACAATTACATTGTAGATTTGGTCATCTCCGAGGAGGGCGCCTGGTTGGCTTAGTTCTGCCCGAATAAGTAGACTTAAGGCTGTGCCTACTATTCCAGCTCAAGCACCGAATACTAAATAAAGGGTGCCGATATCTTTGTGATTGGTCGAAAAGAATCAACGTGTGATTGCCACAGGTAGGATGGCTGAGTTTTAAGCGGTGGATTGTAGCCCCATAGACAGAGGTTTGAGTCCTCTTCTTACCAAGCCTTGAGGTGTTTTAACATATCAGATTGCAAATCTGAAGAAGTAGGCGAAATACCTGCCGGGGCTTTCCCCCGCCTATTAGTTTTATATTTAGGCGGGGGAAAGGTAGATGGATGCCCGCTGGTTTGGGCGCTTAGCTGTTAACTAAGATTTTGTAGGATCGAGGCCTTCCTATCTAGTAAGGCTTTAGCTTAATTAAAGTATCTGGCTTGCATTCAGAAGATGTGGGATAATATCCCGCAAGTCTTACAGAGACTAGGAGATTTTCACTCCTGCTGAGGGCTTTGAAGGCCCTTGGTCTGAATTGTTAGCCTAAGTCTCTTAGAGGGTGAGGAGTGAAAGTACTGCTGGGGTTAGTGGTAGGAGTATAAGGGTTGCCATGGAGGCAATGGCTAAGGGGAGCGTGAGTTGGGATGTTGGGAGTCGTCAGGGTGTAGTGCCAATTAGATTGTTCGGGGACATAGTTAGGGTTATTGCGTAGGATAGTCGGAGGTAAAAATATAAGCTTAGAAGGGCAGTTAATGCGGCAATAGTTGCTGTCGGAGCAAGGTCTTGTTTGGTTAGTTCTTGTAAGATAAGCCATTTTGGCATGAAACCGGTTAGTGGGGGGAGTCCTCCTAGGGAAAGGAGAATGAGAGGTGTAAGAGAGGTTAGTATTGGGGCTTTTGTTCAAGAAGTGGCGAGTGCATTAATGTTAGTGGCTTTGTTTAATTTAAATACAAGGAATGTTGAGAATGTTATTACAAAGTATGTTAGGAGGGTTAAAAGAGTGAGGGAGGGGGAGAATTGGAGGACCAGAATTATTCAACCTAGGTGGGCGATTGAGGAGTATGCAAGAATTTTTCGTAGTTGGGTTTGATTTAACCCGCCTCATCCTCCAATGAGGGTAGATATTAGGCCTAATAAAATTAGGAGGGTTGAATTAGTCGGTTGGATTTGGAGTAAGAGGGCAAAGGGGGCAAGTTTTTGTCAGGTTGAGAGTAGGAGTCCGGTTGTAAGGTCTAGTCCTTGAAGTACTTCGGGGAGTCAGGAGTGTAGGGGGGCAAGTCCAATTTTTAGGGCAAGAGCAATGGTAATCATGGTAATGGGAAGAGGGTGGGATATTTGTTGAATGTCTCATTGCCCTGTGAGTCAGGCATTGGTTATGCTAGCAAATAAAAGCATAGCGGCTGCTGTTGCTTGAGTCAGGAAATATTTGGTTGTTGCTTCGACTGCCCGTGGGTGGTGGTGTTGGGCTATGAGTGGGATGATAGCAAGTGTATTAATTTCTAAGCCTATTCAGGCTAAAAGTCAGTGAGAGCTTGCAAATGTAATAGTAGTTCCTAGGCCTAGTCCAAATAGCAGGGTGGCTAAGATGTACGGGTTCATTAGTAAAAGAAGGATTTTAACCAACATGTTTGGGGTATGGGCCCAAAAGCTTAATTAGCTGATTTTACTAGGAAGTGGTGTAGTGGAAGCACTGAGAGTTTTGATCTCTTCAGGTAGGGTTCGAGTCCCTTCTTTCTAAGGAGTTGGAGGGATTTTAACCCTCATAATTCACTCTATCAAAGTGGCCCTTTACTTCAGGCACGACTCCTGTTTTTAAAGGTGTGGGGGAAGCCCTGCAAATGCAATGGGAAGGGCCAGATGTCAAATAACTAGGGCAAGTGTTAGGGGAAGAAAGTTTTTTCAGATGAGGTGTATTAGTTGGTCATACCGGAATCGTGGGTAGGAAGCTCGAACTCATAGGAATAGGACCGATAGAAGGGCTGCTTTAGTTATGAGGTTAATTGCGGTGAGTTCTGGGATTGTGGGAATATGGGAGGCTCCTAGGAAGAGGGTGGCGGAGAGTGTGTTTATAAGGAGAATGTTGGCATATTCTGCTAGGAAAAATAGTGCAAATGGTCCTCCTGCGTATTCCACGTTGAAGCCAGATACTAGTTCGGATTCTCCTTCAGTTAAGTCAAAGGGGGCACGATTAGTTTCTGCGAGGGTGGAGATGTACCATATTGCGGCCAGGGGCCATGCTGGTACGATTAATCAAATACTTTCTTGGGCTGTGTTAAAGGTTTGTAGGGTGAAGCCCCCGGTAAAAATAATTGCGTTTAGCAGGATTAGTCCTAGGCTGACTTCATAGGAAATGGTTTGGGCAACAGCCCGTAAGGCTCCAATGAGGGCATATTTTGAATTGGATGCTCATCCTGAGCCTAAAATTGAGTATACTGCAAGACTGGATAGGGCCAGGATAAACAAGATTCCGAGGTTGAGGTCAATTACTGGGTACGGTAGTGGTATTGGGGCTCAGAGGATAAGTGCTAGTGTAAGGGCTAGTATTGGGGTTAAAAGAAATAGGACTGGAGAAGAGGTAGAGGGTCGAACTGGTTCTTTGATGAATAGTTTTACTCCATCAGCGATGGGTTGAAGGAGGCCGTAGGGGCCTACGACGTTCGGGCCTTTTCGTAATTGCATATATCCTAAGACTTTTCGTTCGAGAAGGGTGAGGAAGGCAACGGCTAGGAGTACAGGTACAATGTACGCTAGCGGGTTAATGATGTGGGTGATGAGTGTTGAAATCATAGTTAAGGAGAGGACTTGAACCTCTGTGGAAAGGGCTTAGGTCTTTTGCAGTTGCCGGGCTCTGCCACCTTAACATACCGTTTTCTTGGGTGTAGGGGGTATGCCCCTTTGCCTATTTTAGTTGATTTCATTAGGTAGGGGTGGGGCGTGCTTTGGGTATGGGCCCCTTCTTTTCGGTCCTTTCGTACTAGAAAAGATCATGTCATAGATAGAAACTGACCTGGATTACTCCGGTCTGAACTCAGATCACGTAGGACTTTAATCGTTGAACAAACGAACCCTTAATAGCGGCTGCACCATTAGGATGTCCTGATCCAACATCGAGGTCGTAAACCCCCTTGTCGATATGGGCTCTAAAAGGGGATTGCGCTGTTATCCCTAGGGTAACTCGGTCCGTTGATCGGCGTTGCCGGATCTGATTGGTCAGAATTTCTGTTTATTAGAGCGGGAGCTCTGGGTTGTAGGAAAAGTATTCCCATTCCACGTGGGGGTTTTGTATTTCCCCGCGGTCGCCCCAACCAAAGACATTAGAGTAGGGCCCCATTTGGTTTGGTCCTTTGTTTAGGGATGCTTAACGTGGTCTACTTTGGTGTCTAAAGCTCCATAGGGTCTTCTCGTCTTATGTAGGTAACCCCGCTTCTGCACGGGGAGATCAATTTCATTGACTGGAAAAAGGAGACAGTTAAGCCCTCGTCGTGCCATTCATACAGGTCTCCATTTAAAAGACAAGTGATTGCGCTACCTTCGCACGGTCAAAATACCGCGGCCGTTAAACTTATAGTCACAGGGCAGGCGGGACCTCTTATTTTTTGTTTTTGCAAGAGGCGATGTTTTTGGTAAACAGGCGAGGCTTATGTATGTGTTTGCCGAGTTCCTTCTTTTTCTTTTAGTCTTTCCTGGGATGCACACCAGTGTAGGGTTAACGGTTATTTTTTGGGGGGTTTTCTGGTTGTTTTATTTTTTATTCAATTCCCTCTTTATTTGGGGCCGTTAAAGTTCGGTGGGTGGTCCATTCCGATTTACACGTGTGCGGGGAGAGAGTCTCAAGTTACTCTCTTATTACTCATATTAGCATAATCGCTTCCATGTCTGCATGGAGCGGCCTGATAGGGTTAGGGGGTTAAGATTTTTTTATCAGTATTAGAGGTAGGTGGAATGCTTGAGCTTTAACGCTTTCTGTAAGGATGGCTGCTTTTAGGCCCACTAAAACATTTTTCCTTAAAAATATTATGATCTTTACCCTGCTGTAAAAGTTGTATCTTGGGTCAAAGGGGCTGTACCCCCTTTGACTAACTCTCTTGGTTTCTCTAAATGTCGGGAGAAAGTATGGACGGTGGGTGAGTAGAGAATCTTAGAGGCTGAACTTCTATCCAGTTCTCAGGCAACCAGCTATAACTAAGTTCGGTAGGTCTGTCACCTCTACTCAAAGCTCTTCCCACTCTTTTGCCACAGAGACGGGTTTGTCCTATTTCTAGACTGTCTTGGAGTAGCTCACTTAGTTTCGGGGAGTCAAACTAAAGTACGCTTTGCTTGAATTTTTCTAGCTAAATCATGATGCAAAAGGTACGAGCTTTAGTCTCTGCTTTTTAGTGCTTTACTGGGTTATTTCATTTCTCTTTCAGCATTCCCTTGCGGTACTTTTTCTATTGCGCCACGGCTCCTTTTCTATCGCCTATACTTGGGGAGGTAAAATGGTTTGTTTTCTAATTGGTTAGTGTTTTTGGGGTTATAAATAGGGTTTTGTTGTTTTTGGTGGTGGGGGCTAGCTGTTGGGCGTCAGGGTAATCCGATTTGCACGGATGACTTCTCAGTGTAAGGGAGATGCTTTTCTGTCTTAGCTATACTCTGATTTTTCCAAGTACACCTTCCGGTACACTTACCATGTTACGACTTGCCTCCCCTTTGCAGTTATAGGGTTTTATTTATTTGCAGTTCTTTAAGCTCGGGGAGAGTGACGGGCGGTGTGTGCGCGCTTCAGGGCCAGTTTCAGCGGAACGCTCTATTTTCCGTTTACTGCTAAATCCTCCTTCAGATTCATGTTTCAATGAATTATTCGTGGTTCCCTAGTTTAGAGAATGTAGCCCATTTCTTCCCCTTTCATACGCTACACCTCGACCTGACGTTTTGGGCTTTGCCAATTTTGCTTACTATAAGGCCTTCACAGGGTAAGCTGACGACGGTGGTATATAGGCGGGATAAACAAGAAAGGGTGAGGTTGAACGGGGGTTATCGGTTCTAGAACAGGCTCCTCTAGGTGGATCTAAAGCACCGCCAAGTCCTTTGGGTTTTAAGCTGATGCTCGTAGTACCCAGGCGGATAGCAGTTGTAAAGTACTATTTATGTTTAGGGCTAGGCATAGTGGGGTATCTAATCCCAGTTTGTGTCCTAGCTTTCGTGGGTTCAGTTAACATAAAGCCACTTTCGTAGTTGGACTTCTTACCTTCGGGTGCGTATAACAGCTTTGAAGGTGTTCGGCTCTAGTTGAATGAGTTTTCCTAACCACTCTTTACGCCGGTGTCTAACAACTTGGGTCTCTCGTATAACCGCGGTGGCTGGCACGAGTTTTACCGACC